>JAOWBB010014834.1:24061-50809 GCA_028565995.1 Ricinus marginatus | reverse complement strand
CCTGGTCGGAAAACAAAAAAAAAAAATTTTTTTTTTTTTTTTTTTTTTTATTTTTATTTGTTTTTGCTTCTTCCTTTTTCTCCTTTGAAGCATTTGAGAGTTTCATCTACTTAAGAACGTGCGCGATATTTTCCATTCCTCTCGGTTTTTCCCTCCTCCTCTCTCCCCCGGGGGAGTCAGTTCTTCGGTTTCTGCTTAGTATCATTTGCAGGCGCTGAAAGAACGGCGCTGGGAAGATCCCAGGAAGGGCGCCTCCTGCCTCTCGCGGATTCGGAATCGGGAAAATCGCGGGTTGATCGCCGAAGCACCCCTGCAGGGGGATGAAGGGTAGGAACGAGTCGAAACTGTGCCCTCGAACGTTGGCGGTGACGCAGCGTGAAGTAAATGGGGAAAATTAAAAATAATAACAATAATAATTGTTAATGATTTCCTATTGTTTATTCTTGTCGCGAGATAGGTCGATTATGACGTCACCCAACCATAAACCGAAGCCCTTTGCCAAATAATCGGCAGCAGCGGCCCTTTTCGCATTGTTTCAGCGAAAAACGAAAAGTTTTCACCCTTTCATGGCGATCTGATCCTTCCGGTGTGCTAACATTCGTTGTGTGGCTCCTCCTCACTTAAGATCGCAAAAAGTATTAAAAACCTTTCAAACAAAAAAGTAATAAATGTACAGTTGCAATATATTTGCCACTAATTTGCCATAACTATGAATAAACGTTATTTAAAACTCGTAACTCAAATAAGGGATTAATTAGTATAAATCAACATGAAAATCAGTCCAAACGCAAGGCGAATCGTTACGGAATTACCTTAAAAATAATTTATGTACATGAATATTTATATGCATATATATATATATGTATAAATATAAGTACATATATGCACTCAATTATTAAGATGTAAACAACTAAACAATAACTGAAGTGAGTTTAATTTATTATAATTAAATGCCAGGAGTGAAATAAGAATAGCTTTCTTAAAAAATATAGATATATATACATCAAAAGTTATTTCTTCCGTCAGACAATGAATTCTTTTTAAAAAATATCGGAATTTTCATAATTATTTTCATGATCCGACTAAGGAAAGTATACGGCATTCATACACGACTATAAAACAGTATACTGTAAGAAAAGGATGTGTAAATAATGCACGTGATAGTTTGTACATTTTTGTACCGATACAATATAAATTGTTATAATAATAAAATAATACGTAAACATAATGAATTAAAACGCAACTCGTTATATAAATATATGTATCGCGCAATTCGATAATATTTTTAGGATATCATAAAAACTAAAATTTAGTATTTATCTCTTTAGTAATCTAATGTCCTGTGACTAATATCTCTCTTATATTATTAAATGGAATTTTTTTTTTTTAGCATAACACAACGGAAAAAAATTGTTACGTTTATATTTTATAAATATACTTGATGATCTAATAATTGAGAAAATAGGTTTTCTTGCAAGAAACAATTTTTAACTTAGCTAAATAATGTAATAGGTAATAATAATAATTATAATTATAATATTAAGCCTCAAATGTACACCGTAAAAAATTCAGAATGAAATTTGATTAAACTTCGTTCGGTTATTAAATATTCAAAATATGCTGTATTTAAACCAAAATTATAATAAAATAATTTTTAATGGCAAAAATTATTTAAAATACGTAAAAATAAAAAACAAATTTTATTTATTTTTAAAATTAAAAACTTCCACAAGAACGCCTTGTAAATTATTACACTTTCATAACATTTTAAAAAATTTAAATCGATAAGATAAATTTTTTATTGTTGGTGACAATTAATGTTTATAAAAATATAGAAAATAGTAGCATCGAGCGAAATGCACAACATTTGAAGCGTTATATAAGAAAATCTGTTTAATATAAACGCGGTCTGAGGTGGCATTTTTGCCATTAAATTTCATATTCTAAACCATTTTGATATTGTCGAATGGCATTAACTTTTGTTGTACGGAAAATATCACATTAGTCGCTGGGTTTTTTTAAAATGCATTATTCATACTTTTAAATATTTTTTTTTCGGTGGGAAACCGCCGTTGCTTGCCAAATACAACAAGTCGAATTATTTCCCTTCTCATTTTTCATTCATTCCAATGGTTTACTCAATATTTCATCGGTGCACCGTGTTACATTTTGCTATTGGTTGAGTCATTCAACTCCGTCGGTAATTTAGGAGCCCCGACAACAACAACAATTACAGCAGCAGCAGCAGCAGCAAAGGCAATTTTAATTCCAATCAAATTGTTCGAATCAATTTTCCTGTTTTTTCCTTTCTCGCGCCGCGAATTTCCCGTCCGTCTATGGCGTGTCGAAAACTTGCACCAGCTTTTCCACATGTCTCACTCTGAGCTGTGCTTCGCCCACTTTCGCGCGCAACCTCAAACGGATGCGGAAGCCCTGACGGAGGGATGCGAATCGGGTTGGGTTTCAAACGTGGCACAAAGGAAAACGCCCCGGACCAGAACAGGTTATGCGGTGTTAGCACCTAGAAAGCGGCTCGTTTGAAGATATACGAAAATAACTTCTGAATTAACATAAATTTAGGCGTATGCTAATAACGGACGTGGCTTTGAAATTTTTGCGTATAAAACATAAATATACGTATACATACATGCAGAACGACCTGATAATAATGGATCTGTTTAATGTACAAATGTCATATTTATTAAAAGCATGAAATCTGGTCTGGGGCTATTAGAAGTAATTTGTTTTCCTTCTGTTTTTTAAAGGTAAAATTCTGTTTTGAAATACGATTTTTTTCTTTTCATGATGTTTTAAATAATTCGCACGATTTCCAAAAATCAGCTACAGCGACAGTGGACGGGCATTTTCCGGACGCCGGTTTTTGATGCAAACCGAAGCAGCGAGTGATACCAACCTAAATTTTAAATAATAAAAATTCCTAAAATATTTCCACGCAAATGCAGCTGTTAATTTAAGACGTTTTAGAGCCGTTGCCAAAACAGCTGCGATCCAATGGCTAGTAGTGAAATTAATGAAACAATAATGATAGCTTTAAAATCGATTATCGAAATCGTATGTCGGGAAGACGGAAAGTTCCAACCGGAAATAGATCGCAGTTCCGCGTCAGACGTTTTCAGTTGCGGTAGGGCTTGGACCGTTCCCTTTTGACGGAAGAACTTTCGCCCTCGCGCTTAGAGTATTTGAGATCGCGACATCCGAACGGTTCGATTTCGCGCGGGTTACGCGTTCGGCGATCGCTCGAAGAGCCTGCTTCCGGTTCCCGATTTTGCGTTGTACATCCGGCCAAATCTTTTTCGCCTCTTTCCCCGTCTGCGAAACTTCGAGTGGGCCGTCGCACGAAGATTTCGGGCGATGGAGGGATCCTGTCGTTCGAGCATTTTTCCCGCGAAATTCGTCGGCTCCGACAGCTTCCGGCGGAAGCTTTTCCTGACGTTTCAAAAGCCGAAAGCAACCCCCCTCTCCCGTGCCCGGCATGTGTGAGAAAGAGAGTAAATTCCGTTTAAAACGTGATTTTCACATTCACACGGAACATCGAAATGTTCGTGACGATATTTAGTTGGATGCAGTTGGCCACGTACGTGGACGGTTGACGTTCAAGTTATTTGCATCGGTTCGCACCGCGGATGATTTCAAAAGTTCAACCTGAGGCTTGCACTCGTACGTGCATGTATATATGTGTATATGTATGTTATTTATAGATCCTTCCGAGAGAGTCTTCGCGGGTTTGTGTCTTATTTGAAAACCCTTCTCCTGCGGGTTGAAAGGATTTAAGCTCCTGCAAGACATCTTACTCTCCGCTATTCCGGCTTTTCCCTAAACTGTTTGGCAGTCACGTCGCTTGCTGTCGTGTCCGGCGCTTTGACTGGTTCGATGCCCACTTCCAAAACTCAGTTTTGAAACACTGAGATTCATTCGCGATAATTGTTATCGTTATTTAACCTGGCGAACCAAATAAATGCATCTTAAACGTAGATGGTATATGCAGGTATTAATCAAATAAACTTCAATTGACTCGCACAGTATTAATTGTTATTATAGTAAACAATAAAAGTTTGTGATATTATGATAACAACAATAAAATATGATAATCACAAATCCCTTCATATTTATGATTTGAAAATTTTAAATTACTTTCCAAGTTATTCATCATTACAGTGAAAATAAAATAATTTTCAATCAAATTAATATACCATTCCAACATTATAGGTGTCCAAATGAAAAGGCAATTTTGTGGGATTATAAACAAACGTAATTATGATACAATCTCATTAAAATGTATAACATATATTAATCGATAAATGTGTCACTTATATATACATGAAAAATAGTTGTCAGAAAATACAGGATAACATACGTATAAATAATGGCGGAATAATTTTGTAACTCATTTTAAATACTAAGTATAAAATTATAATAATGATAATAATTTAATTATCTTACACGTAATATCATATATAACAATTAATGGTATTCTTAATTACATCATAAAGTAAAATTCATTGTTATTAATTAGTAATATAGTTTTAATTAATATTATTTTAATAATTCTTGCCTAATGTGATAATGTACATTAATAAAAGATTAAAATAACACTATAATTAATTAAAATTATAAGTATCCGATTTTTATCTATTAACTAATTATTTAACTGTTATTATCTAATAAATTTCCTAATTGATATATTAATATAAATGAACAATATTAATAAAAATGAATATAAATTTACGGAAAATTTCTAATGCAATAAAAATGCTAAATAATTAAATAAAATTAAATTAGTAATTACATTTTAAACATATATAGATAATAATATAATAAAATATTTAAACATATACCTAACACATAATCAGTGCTAAACTTCAATCACTTGAATGATCGATTATATTTCATTGCACATTAATACAGACAAGCTGTTTTAAAAAGTTATTAATATTATTTGTACAATCAAAAAACATATTTTTAAATATTTATTATCATCATTATTTTATTATCGAAAAAATGTGAGTTGAATTCATTTAGCATAGTTTTTCTCATGCAACCTGCGCATTTTTCCTTTGTTCTTTGCTTTTTCGCCAATCACATGAACCTTTGTCACAAGCGATTTTCAGTGAAAAATGATTTGCCACCCACCCAGGATGAGCAATTCTGATTCTTCCGAAAATTCTACCTGCGCGGTTTTTCCCGCGAAAATGCTTTTCCGATATTAGCCGATGATTTAAGGCGGAAATTCCGAGGGTTGCTCGTCCGGAAGTCGCTGTCGGAAGTGTTGCCGCAAGTGATCCGGGGAAATTGCCGCGAACTTCGTTCAGGCACTGGGAAAGGCAAATTTCCCGAATTCCGCCGCGGCGGAACCTCAACATTTCGGTGAGTTCTCCCGCGGCTGACATCGAGATTTGACGCGAGACCCGGCAAAACGATACGCATTGCGTGCGGCGTGCGGTATCGTTTGATATTTAAGCAATTCTTCCCGGTGCTTTGGTGTACAAGAAGAGCAGGGGGAACGGCATCCACCGAACTTCCCTCACAAAAGCCTGTTCTCCAGATCAGGCACGGTTTCCGCGCCGGAAACGCCCTGGGGAAATAAACCACAGTTCTTCGATCATTTAATTTCGCTATGGAACGTAGAAACCGAAAAATGTTCTCCACGTCGGCGAATAATTAATGGAGTGCCGTTCGTTGCATCCAAATTTCGCTGCCTGCCATATGAATGGGATGTGCCATTAAAACTTTTGTCTTAACCTAGAATAGCTTGCTCCACGCCCCATAACAATATGGAGATTTACGAAGAAGCAATATGACAAGCCCGAAATGCAGTAACGAAAATATTTTTTATTCGTTGTCGCTTTACATCACTAAGGTTTCAATGGTTCATCGCTTACATCAAGGTTTATGCGAAAGCCAAGCAATTTTGCGGGTTCCGCGATCGATTTTAAGGGCAGCGTGTAAGGGCAGCCCCGAGGTGGGGGTGGAAGCACGTTCAACAGGTGAAAAAGGTTTTGCTTAACGGAATGGAAGTTGGAGTTCATTGCCAATAAATTCCGTTTACGACCCTTACGATTGCCTTCTAGGAGCGGTGTAAGGATTTCTATTGCCGAATCACGCTCCTGCTAGTCTCTGCGAAAGGCAGAGTATTGTTTTTGCGTGAAGTTTGAAAACCTTCGTTGTCATTTCGAAAATCATCTCCAGTTTCGTTCTTTAAAATGAGAAATTTACGTATTTAATTATGCATGTAGCTTAAGATGTTTTGGATCAGGAAATTTTTCTCCATGTACAACTTTTTCCTTAATTAATTAAAAAGCTTCTACTTTTACGTTGTAATTGACCAGCAGAAGGTTATTGTCTCTTTTCGATATTCAAAATGGGAAAATCCTTAATCCTGCAACTTATAATGTAAAAAAAAAAACTTGATACAACTTTTTAATGATCACCTACACAAAAGGCTTACGAAATTTACGCACAAGTTCAAAAGAGTGAGATGATTTTCAGTATACATATATGTGCGAAATTAAGAACGACATTATATTAAATTTTTTTATTTATTATTAGTAGTTAACTCAGTTTTAGATTGTATTGCATACGAGCTAATATATAGAGTTATCTTATATTTAATTAATATTTTTGAAAATATATGAATTTATTCCCACGCTGAAATTTTCTTTTTTACGCATTTAATAATAAATTAAATTTGTAATATGAAATTCAAGAATTTATTCTGCTTTAATCATATCTTCCAGCATGCGTTATCCAGATTATTTCGGACAACACCGAACGTATATAACGTTGCTGCATTCAATGTTTATGTAAATCACGGGATGGATGAAATGGAATGTTTTTTCAGTTTCCGTGTTATGGATCAAGTTGTTCCATAATAACTGAAAATGTTCATGTGCACCGTACGTGTTCGAAACTTTTCCGAGAGAGCAATGCACTGCACTGATCATTCAGAATGCAGCGCGGGAGATCCACATGTGAGAGGGGTAGGGGGTTCGGGGGTGGGAAAAGTATCGATCCCTCCCATGGGGGTGGCTGCATGTACGTGCATCAAGGCCCCGAGGAAAATCGGCATTTGGAAGTTTTCCTCGCGATCTGCCCTACTCATCGTCATCATAACGGTTAAAAATATCCCTGTACATTTACATTTGGGTTCTGCTATTTTAAAACGTTTCACGTGTTCTAATTATTGAGTGTGAATAAATATTGTAAAACATTAAATCAAAACTCGTTTCTTAAAATTTTTCGCCTTGACTCATGCTCCCCATACTGAGGCGCATACGAAAATTTCGTTTAATAAAAAATGGAATCCATAAAATAAATGTAAAATTTATTTATTTTTATAACTATTCAAACTGATATCATGCGACCCTGCATTTATACAGGAATGCATTATAAGGAATAAAACTATATGCGAACTTACGTATCGAATGTCGATGTAATATCCGATTTTGCGACTACGAAAACAGTTCGAAATATAAGTGTAAAGTTTACGCCTGTACATTGAAATTAAAGAATCAGAAAGCCTCTGACGGATGTTTTTTGTGCGCGTGTGAGCGTGTACGTGTTACAAGTAATTTTTTTGCTACCAGTGATGCCAATGACAAAGAACGAGCTTTTAAGGGATAGAAATGTTATTTAGTGACAGTTTGGGCAGAGGGTGCCGGAGGATTTTCAGCAAAAGACTGCGGAGAAAATGGATAAAAGCTGCGGGGAGTGAATCATTGCGGAGAATCAATGCGGGGAAAAGGTAGTAATGACGGTTCGGTCAGGGAAAGGGTAAAGAAGAAGAAGGAAGTGAGAGGGGGTGAAAACCACCGGGATAAGACATGCTCGATATCTTTCGGGGGTTGAAGAACTTGGTTAAAATCAGTCACATCCACATTGATTCCTCTATATTTCGCCTTCACTACTCGATCACGGTGATGCTCCTCATCGCCTTCAGCCTGATCGTCACCACGAGGCAGTACGTAGGGAATCCCATCGACTGCATACACACTAAGGACATTCCAGAGGTGAGTTTCGATACCTGCGACTGCAGCCTTCGCCGTTATTGAGGCGAGCGGCTCGCTTTGCGCTTTACTAAAGTTTTTCTCACGTCACTCGACAGCTCATTTACGGCGAGAAAACGCTGCACGTTGTCAGTGCGTAACGCACTCGCTGCAATATTCGTCGGCTACATCGTTCGAAACAGATCCGAACCGAAAAGAATAAAATAACGAAGATTGACGGCTGCGTCGTTCGGCGTTTGCATCGCTGGCAGTGTACTCGGGCGAAAGCAATGGAAGCGACCGATGAAGAGAGCCGGCTGTGTCGTTCGGCGGATAATAACATTCAGAATGACTGAAAACTGACAAATCACGACTTAAAGAGATTAAGTGATAGCAGCCGCCGGATTTGTTGTCCAAAATGACTAGAAATGTAACCAGTCAGAGGGATCAAACGCAGCATGGCGGGAACTTGAAAACATCAAGCCCGAAAAAAAAAAATTAAATGATTCGCACCTCTTTTTATAATGTTTCGGAATTATTTTTAACCACAGCGAATGATATAGCTGACGAGTGCTGCACCTACGATATAAACCGTGTACTGGTGTAAATACGTATCACATGCCATTCCATAGCTCACGGTGTACACACATCATCTATACATGTTTCCTTATCTGAAACACATCTTAAATGTGTATATTTACGTATTTAATCACGTTTGCATAATTTCAAAATTTACAATGTACAAAAAAAAAATCGATTTACGTTTTGGAAAATGCGACAATAATTAAGTAACCGCAGATTTAAAAAAAAAATTAAACTTATTTAACAATGAACAAATTATTTTTAAATAGTAATTTCCATTATTTTTGACTTGAATATCATAACTAAAGATATAAAATAATGACTTTACATAATTATATACATAGCTGATTGACTATGTAAAATATTTTCACCCTAACTTTAGAATAAGTGCTGAACTTTTATGATAAGGACGTTTCCAGCTGTAGTGAATACAATTAACAAGATACATTTACTTATTTTATTTGAACATATGCACTTAGTGTATAGAGAGCTGATGGATTTTGTAATATTTCACCATCATTTCAATCTGTTCCTGTGACTTTTAAATTTTTTTTACACGCTTACAGATTCAATATGGAAATAATAATAATAATAATTTAATAAATTCGTAATCACATTAATAACACGTATAATAAGTTTCACCGAAAAGGGGATTCTTAAAAATGTTTATGCGACCTAATACATATATATGTGGTGCGTGTGCGCGTGCATAAGGATATGTCCCATAGTTAAATGTTTATAAAACACCATTAATTTAGATTGTATTAACCATTTACACGGGCTTTGGCAGTTTTTTTTGGCACGTGAACCGGCGAATTATTTTAAATTAATTTCACCGGTTATAAATGGCCCTTAATCTTTTCCATCTATATGTTCCCCGTGTCCTCTTTATATTTTAATTTATGGGTGAGAATGAGAAAACTTTTTAGTGAACAAAAAGCTTTTGTCTTAATCGAAAGCGACTTAAATGCCTGTGAAAATGCATAACCAAATTTTTAAGGGGCATCTAATTTCTTTGTTTATTAGGATACACAGACGTACATATTTTTGTACGGACGTGTGTATGTGTGCATCTATATATAAAGTCATTAATATTTTTCAATATCGGATCAGGATCTGTGAATTTCTTAACTGTTATGTGAAGACAGGAAGTGAGATGGAAGTTGGATGTTTTTTTTTGTGCATAAAGTAAGAAAAGAGAAAATGGAAGGAAAAACTTTCGTAAAAAGGAAAAAACTGCAGCATGTTCCACGATCGAAAATCCAGATTTCCTTTTCTGTCCCATCTCCAGATCCTTCCGGATCTGGAGTAAATTAATCCAATCTCAGTGATCCAATGAAATGGATCTCCGCGTAAAATTAACCCAACCTTCGCTAAAGGATGGCTTGATCTCCAGAGCGGCTCTCTCGCCCGTCGGATAAAGCGTAACTTACACCGGATATAACGAATCGGGGCATACGACAGCCACTAGTGGAGAACCTTAAAATGTCACTGTCGTTTTCCATTTGCGGACATCTGATTTCCTAACAGATCTTTTTCGAATATTCATTTTTTTTTCTTTCCCGACAAAAAAAAAAAATTAAATCTTTACAATGCAAGTATCCAGTTTACGTTACTCTATGTACACATAAAGTACATAAAATGCTAAATTATATTACTGATGGTCCGAAAAACATTTCTGTACGTAAATTAACCACAAACGTAAATCTCCACTTATTATTCCTTAATCAATTTCAAACGCAATACAATCACAAAGGAGATATATATATATATGTATTTTATACTACGCTCCATTCATTTATGACCCCTCGTAAATAATCCTATTAAAAAAAGTTTTTCTTTAGAGACTTTTTTTTTTTTTATATAACATTTCTAAACTGAAACCTTTCAGTTTAACAAATCATATCTATTATTAGAAAAAATCTAAAAAATACTGTTTACATAAGTATGATACCAGAACAATAAATTCTTTCCGACGGACTCCTCATTAATTACATCTGGCACTGTAATGCGGTTTCAGATATTTTTACTTCTTTAATTTATTATACATATTTATTTTACCAACAAAAAATTATAAACTTTTCTTTTTTAATAAAAACATTACAGCACGTCAATTATTAAGCGTATTTCAATATTGACCGAAAATTATGTACGTTATTATTACATATATAAATATAATTATCCATAATTCATTTTAATATTAATAATAACATAGAAATGAAATACAGTCCAAAAATAATTCAAATTACTTAATATAATACAAAAAACGTTATAAGATATAATATGAGAAAGATATACCCTTTTTTTTTCTTTTTATAAACATTCACGTGTAACTTATCCATATACTTTTATTAGGATTATAAAATTCCATTATAAATTGTGATTTTAAATTAATTCTCTTATAACCGATTTCATTAAATTATTCACATGGTAGACATATAACTGCATTTAAGTTAAAATATAAATCCTATACAGCTTTCTGTAACGTCTCATGCAGAATGAATTTTATCATTAGTGATGACAGCTAAATATTGGTCTTAAATTTTATTAGAACGTTCGCAATGGAAACGGATGCGCATGTGTATAAATATACGTATATATATGTATTATGACAAATGATACAAAAGCATATTTTTTTTATGACTGACGGTTTAATATCGGATATTAAGAGTCACAAATTTGATTTGAGGTAACGAAAATTTTCAGGACGTTCTAAATACATTCTGTTGGATACATTCAACATATACAATAAAGACTGCTTTCAACAAGCAAGTTGGAAAGGAAGTACCATATCCGGGGGTGGATTCATCAAGAGGAACCGTGCAGGATCAGAAAAGTTACAGATACTACCAGTGGGTCTGCTTTTGCTTATTTTTCCAGGTAAATTTTATGTTTGACCAGTTTTTCAGGTTTTTTTTTTCTCCTTACGTGGACCAATTCAAATTTCGCCATTCTGGATTTACGTTTTTTCCCGGCGGAAATGTCTGTCGCCCCCCCCCCCGGGAATTCCTCTTTGCGGGTGAAGAAAATAACAAGTCGGCTGCACTCGGGGAAGCCGCATGCTCCGGATTCTTAAATCCCGGGAGCTGCCCCCCCGTGTCCCCCGATCATTTCCTTTTTCACGTCGTGGAACGAGGGCTGGAGCGAGCTCGACAACGTCCCCGAGCTCAGCCGGATGCGGAAACGCTTGATGGGGCGGCGGTTAAACGGTTGCTGGTAAAACCACGTGGCATTAGATCTGCACTGATCTTTTGGTCTCGGTCCAAGGGAAATAATTCGCACTTTGGAATTTATTATTGTTTTTTATTCCGGCGATTCCTGTTTTTGTTGCGGTTTCAATCCGCGACAGACCCACTCGTCCTTCTGCCGCCACTGCCACGTAAAAATGAGGTTTTGCGATTTCTTCGGCCTTTGCATTACACGTTCCGGCATCTGTTTGACGTGGCTGCGTACAGCTTCCAAACTAAATAAATCTTGTCCTGCGATTTTGCTCCTTTGATTGCTCGAAAACGTTTTCCTACATTTTAACCGTGCAAATAACGTTTTAATCATCAATTTCAGAGCCTCCGAGTCCGTAGATAGACGAAAATATTTTAAAAATTGCCTCCACAATTATTTGACGTATTTCGCATCATGTTTTATATTCATTTAAGATCATTCGCATCTTTTTATGAAAATGATAAGGATATTTTTTTGTTAGTGTATAAATCATTAATTATCGGGGAGAAAAAATGTCAAATTTATCTTCGTTTCAGATGAACATGATCATTTCAACAAATGGCAATTTAAAATATACGTTTTCTGTATTAAATCGTTAAAGCCGTGCTTTTTTTAAATAGACGAGAATGATTTTTAACGATATAATTATATGAATTACAAGTTTTTCGAAATCAGAATAGCGCGAAAATTTAATTTAATCATTTATCACGTATTTCGGGAATGACTCTCTCACATTACTTTTGCCCGAAGCATTTCAATGCATGAAAAGTTTGTATATGGGTCAGTTGGAGTGGTAAAGAAAGTAAACGGAAACAATGGAACGAAATCATGAATCTTTTTCTCTCTCTGCCAAAATGATTACGAATAAACAAAGTTGGTAATAAAATGGAAATAACCCTCGAAACGACTGCGAAAATAAATTCAAAGGCGTACGCGAAGGAAGGGGGAGAGAGCGCGAACAGGAAAAAAAAAAGAAAAGAAAAAGGCAAAATTCCGTTCGGCGGAGTCCGAACGCCGCCCAAACCCGACATTCGGCGTTCAAAAAAGGCAGAAACTGCTAAGTTCAGATGAGGTTAGGTTTCCCGGCTTCGGGTGCGTTCACGAAGCCGCCGATTCCGACGTGTCAGCCGGTCGGGGAGCGAGCGGGGCGCAGTTCGCTTTTCCTCCGCTAGATGTCGTCGACCAGATGAGGAAAGCGGTCCGACTTTCGACGTGGAAAATTTCCCGCCGTCTCCGCCGAAAAGGGTTCGTGCCTGAGGCGGGACCCGACCGCGGACGGGGGGGCGGGGGCTGCGGTCTGGGCGAAGGCGAGAGAAAAACGAGGGGCCTGACCGACCCGCGGTTTTTGCCGTTTCGACGCCACTGAGCGCCGTAAAAACGCAAGTGTCTCAAACGGAAGCGAAAAATAACAGTGGTGCCGCTTTGTTTTCCGCTTAAGTTGAAATCAGTATTTCCGGTCGGTGATTCGGGAACAATTTCTTTTTTTTTTTTTCGCACTTACCCGACGATCCGCGGCCTCCACCGGTTAAGAAACGAAGCGAGACGACAGCACTAACTTGATCTACTTTGACTGCGCATATCGCCGCGAAAATTGCGCGAAAAAGTTTGAGCTCGCCAAATGAATTAACGTTTGCGCGCAAAAGCGGAAAAAAAAATGATGTATACATTGAAAAAATAAATTTTTAGTGAAAATTACGAATTCTGCCTGTTACCCAAATACAATACGCATACACGCAGATCCACATCTGCACACACGCACACACACACACACACACGCCCATGCGTATGTATGCGTTCATTTCAAACACGTAATCCTGATATCAGATTGCGAAAATATAAGTCATATTTACCTAGTTCATACCTGATCAATGATAAAAATATAAATGTAGGTATTTTTTTTTTTTTTTACAAATAAGAATATCTGAAATTGGGGGATAAGTTTTTTCAGCTTTTATGTAGAAGGAAAAAGCCCCGAGTAACTGACTCATCAATACTTACACCAGAGCGTTAAGGTTTGGGGACATGAAACCCGAAGCTGTTGCTCCGTTTCGCAGCAGTCCGTGCCTGAGCTAAAAGTTAACTTTTCGAAAAGACACAAAGAGCTTGCTGTTCGGCATTTCGATCAATCGCAGTTTCGTGCCCATTTAAGATGCAACAGAGCGACATGAAGCTTTTATCGTAACGTTCCTTAACATTAACTTGTTTTTCCCTTTTCGAATGCGTAGCCGCGTCCCGTGGACATGCTGCGGCAGTCCCTTTGCTTCGATCTCCATCGCGCCGTGCGGTACCGAACGGAACACGGAGTCGAGAAGCGCTGGTTATAACATGGAAGTAAACAACGCGGAGACGTAGGAATTCGGTTGCGGCTGCTGTCGTGGATGCTGCCGCTGCTGCCGTTGCTGGGCTTCACCGTCGCCATGTCAGTGTGCTCTGGCGAAAGTGCCAACGAGGACCGTTCGATTTTAGTCTTAAAATAATCGCGATGTCGTTTCCATGGGGAGTGGTAAATGCTCCTTCCGCACGTGCTTTCTCAGTTCGCAATTAAATGTGTAATTTTCGCTTTTCTTTCTATTGCGTCGATTCGAATTCTGCCGAAAGCGGCGCGAACGAAAAAAAAGAAAACGGTAAAACGGTTCGGAGCATACAATATTCCAGGTACTTTTCCATCTGGGCGTACCCTCCGACAGCTTCTGCAGCATAAGTCGTTGGTGGTGAGCCGAGCGATGCGCCAAATTCCTGATTTTTATATTTTTTTTCTGGGGGGGTGTCCTGTCGCTCCGTCAGTGTGAGCGACCGTAACCGTATTTTAATCGCGGCACTTTGCTTGCGAACGATCCATTCATTTTTTTAAGGATTCGTTTCGTGAGCGAAAGCGCAAGCAGCGACTCGACAGCAAACCCGAATCGCTTTGGTTTATGCTTGAAACCGTTCGGAGGATTTCAAATGAGAGGTCTGTTACCGATGTAGAGCGACATGATCGTAAATGTGTAATATGATATTTTTGGTGACGGCCGTTAAATCGTGGTTCAAAATCCGGTACCGAAGGTACGACGGGACGATTTTCCGTTTACACTACAGGTTCACTGCTGCCACCCTCGTAGTGTTCACCGCGATACTCGCCACGCGTCAATATGTTGGCAACCCCATAGACTGCGTACACACGAAGGACATCAACGAGGACGTCCTAAACACCTACTGCTGGATACATTCTACCTACACCATGAGGAACGCGTTCGGGAAGGGAGTGCCGCGGATATATCCCGGCGTCTCCTCCAGCAGGAGGGACGTCAACTCCCAGGAAAACGTTAAGGAGTACCCGTATTATCAGTGGGTCGTGTTCTGTTTGTTTTTCCAGGTTTGTAACATAATGCCGGACATGTAAAACGTAATAAGCTTCGCGCTGACGCAGCGCCATATTTGGGTTGAATGAGTTGGTTTGCGTCCAACAGCCGCAGATGAGCTTCGGTTACGGCAACGGAGTTCGCCTTGGAAGAGTTCTCGCACCCCGCTTGCTTACTCACTCCGAACTCCTTATCATCCATTATTTATTCTTCCAAACGCAAATACAGCCGAGCAAACATGAAATACCCATGCCCGGGGTCGTCGCTTCTCCCAGTTCGATCCAGTGAACGTTCGGTTTCGCACTGTGATGTTCTTCCTGTCCACGGTCAAGACATGGTTCAAAATCCGTCATAGAACGACAGACGGGTCGATATTCAGGCTGCACTATTTGCTCACCTCGTCGCTTTTGGTCGTCTTCTCGGCGATACTCGTGACCAGGCAGTACGTCGGTAATCCCATAGACTGCAATCACACGAAAGACATCGATCAGGATGTCCTCAACACCTATTGCTGGTTGCATTCTACTTACACTATGAGAAACGCCTTCGGGAAAAGCGTCCCGCGGATATACCCGGGCGTTGCCTCCAGCAGAAGGGATCTCAACTCGGACGAGAACGTCAAGGAACACCGATACTATCAGTGGGTTGTGTTCTTTCTGATGTTTCAGGTTGGTGGCAATCGGAAAATTCGATTTTAATCAAAAGCGCGTTCCGCATTTTTGCCCCGGCCTCTTCAGCCGGGGCAACGCCTTTTGACTAGTTTCACCATCCAAACAGTACGGGACCGGAGACGCTGGCCCCGCTCTCATCCGTCATCCGCGTTTAATTAAGACAAAATTGTATTTTGTAACGTTTGCCGCGACATTATCATCGGATGACAGAAAACTTCAAGCTAACCCGTGAATTTTTATAGTAAGATTATTTTTACCGTCTCCGAGGGGTTGGGATTTGGTCTCCGAGGATCTCCAAACGAGAGGAAAAGTTGCCAAGAGAAGCCGTCGGCTGTGGCCGTCCGATGCGGGACTGGATGTGAGCCAGTTAATGGGGAGTTCATTCCGACGCCTTGCGTCTCCTCCGTAACGGTTTTATGCGTGGAGGTCCGAGGAGCCGGCAAATGGTTCACCCCTGCAAATGCACCCTTGGCCGCACATGCTGCTGCCGCGGTGCGACAGACGCGGCAGAATACTGGACGCGTGTCGCTTGATGCGTTCCCCGGCCGTTCGCGCCGAACCCAGAAAATTTGAGATTTTCTACCTTCCTTTTTTTTAAATACAATAAACACACGTGAATTTTTTGATTTTTAGCCCTGATCCCGCAATCCGGCGAGTGTCAGTTTCAACGCTGAGGTCGGCCCGATCTCCGGCAGTCCCCGAAGTCATCGTCCCATACGAAACGGGCTAAAAATAAAACGAATATTAAGAGAAAAAGATTTTTATTTTTTGTTTTAGGTTATAATAAGTAATCTTTTACACATTGACAGTCACAGATAAATAAAAGCTTGGATCACCCAAGTCGCTCCATGGGGGAAAGCGATGGCTTCCATGGCGTTCGAGATCAAATCTTGGATCCGAATATTTGAAATATAACACCGTAAACATAAAAATATTCAAAAATCCCTTTTACACACAATCGTTTATCAATACAAACACCACGTATGTTTACTCAAAGGTAATTTTCAATCTTTCGAACACAGCTTTGTGTGGAAATCATTTAAAAGAAAAAATACGACATCCGAATTGTAACGGGGATGCCTTTGCAACGGGGATGGCTAAATGATTCGATATTAATCAGTCGCACGGTTCGTTTCCCACAAGGCGGTTTTCATGTTGGTTGTTACCAGATTGATGTACCTGCAAAATCCGCATCGGGGTAGATCAATATACACGCCGGGAAATTCGGCCCTACGAACCGTCGCGAGTTACATGAAAATACACGAACACAAATTGGAGATTTGAAGGAGGCCGAAGGCCCTGGTCACATTTTCCGTGAGTCCGAAACCCAACCGACGTCGATTCACGTATCCTGCTCCATGTCGGAATCCAGGATTTTCCTCTTCCTCCGTTCCTCGTCGCTGACGGGCCCAAAAATCCAAACCGAAACTCATTCGCCAGTTTTCGTCTCCGGACGGTTTGCCCGCACATAAGCTCCTCTGCACGGGTTTTACCCTTGCCGCATTTGTATTTCTCCCCCGGGTTCGGCTCCCATCCGCAACCGCAATCCTGTCGTTTTCACTCGCCACCTTAACATCGACGTCCCGAAGGTTTGCCTTTCCGTCCAATCGATCGGATGTGCGGTTTGATTTTCCGCTGAGCGCGCAAGTATTGCGTGTTCTGCACGCTGAAATTACACCGGGAAATTCGAATCCCAACATTTCGCGCACGTTAAAATCAGCGATTTTGCTGTGACGCCTCGTCGCGGTTCAGTAATCTCTCGAATTAATTCAGAGCCGTATAAATACCATGCATATTCGATATGTGAGGTGCTCGTTAGACCAATTCTCGATCGCAAACAGAGTTTTCGTTTTGAAACAGAGAGCAAAGCAAACAGGACGCAAGATAAAGTGCGGAAATTTATTTTCCGATGAATATTATCAAAATTCTCCTCTAGTGGATATTGTTCGAGATTAATCGCACTATTTGCGAAATAAGTAAGGAATACATGCACGTTTCTCACGGTGAACTTCTCGTCGAAACTTATGAGCGTTACAAGTTAATTTAGCCGGCGTTGAAATGTAGTAAACGAACATTTGTGTGACTCAAAAGAAATGAAAATGTTAAATAAGATTAGGCAATCGAAAAAAACATGTAATTGGATAAAAAGCCGAATATGTTTCCGCATACAATGATCCCATTTAATTGAAAACATCGGTTACTAAATATTTTTGGTTGCAAGAGCAGGATAAACAAATCGTTTTGTATTCACATTAAAGCGCTACTCTTTTTCATGTGAGTAATTTTTTAAGTTTTGTTATCTGCAATTACATTTTGATTATCTAGGAATCAATTTTTCATTGAGCGTCTAACGGCTAATAATTTACTTATAATCGCCAATCATATGAATGTCGACCATAAGTTTCTGGTAATGATTTTTGTCGCCATTTTTAAGGGTTGTTACGATTATTTTCGGGTGTGAGACCACCACCATGCAATAAATCTAAATTGGATGAATATTTAATTTTTTAACGGAAAAGAATATGAAGTGTGTGTGTGTGTGTGTGTATGTATATATATATATATATATTGCAGAATGAAAAATGGAATTTTCGAGAAAAATGTTTGTAAATAGTTTTCACTCTGGAAACAACTCATAAATAGACTCGCTGAAAAAGACAAGGCAGAAATCTCGCAGTTCGCGCATTTTCGCTGGCTTCAGTTATCATTACAAAACTCCGGTGGTAGAATTCGAAGAGGGTTGTGACGGGAACCCTTCACCTCGCACTGACGGATATTACACCCTCGTCTTTACGTGGGTCAAGAGGCCGGGAACGTGGTTAAATGAAGGAAATGGCGAGTCGATTTCGTCCGAAATCGAAACCTCAACCCAGCAAAAATCCTGAGCATTATCATACTTTTCATTTCTCCCAAGAAAAAAAGAAAAACCGGGGCATGATTTTCCTTAATGGAAAACGACCAGTGGGGCCTCTCTCTCGTCTCCTGCCCTCATCCCCGTGGGGAATTTTTAGTCGGAACTCAGTCTTTCGACGAAGTTGGCAAGACGCGAAGCGAAGGATTCAAAAAATTTCGCGATTTTTTTTTTTCCTTCTTTCTGTTCGTTACCGAGACATGCTCTGCATCCTGTACAGGCTGAACAGTTTGTTCTGGTTCTCGACCATCGACATAGATTTTTTCGCCATGAAACTCCATTACAGGGCGACCACCGCAATTTTGATGATGTTCTCGGTCATCATCGGAACGCGTCAGTTGGTCGGCAATCCGATCGACTGCGACCACGGCAAGGACGTGCCGGAGGACGTCCTGGACACTTACTGCTGGATACATCTCACGTACACGATACCGTCTGCGTTCGGGAAGGAAGTGGGAAAGGACGTGATCGCTCCCGGTATTGGACGTGCGAAGGATGGAGCAAAGGTGTACCCCTTCTATCAGTGGGTTCTCTTTTGCTTGTGCTTTCAGGTCTGTGTTTGTGCGGTGCTGTGAACGAAACGAAAAAACGGCATCTTGCCCCATATTTCGCCGTGGATCGGCACTCCGAATGCAGAATCGTACGAACCTGTCAAGCAGCAAGCAATGCCCCGCCTTTGCGGCCGTTGCCTAGCCAAGTTAACGTAAAAATTGATGTTGTAACGCAATTTCGTTATGTACATGCATAATACTTCGAATTTCGCTTGACGTTTCTTGCGCTTAGTCGTTAATTCATAGATCAGAAGGCAGCATCCACAAGTGGTTGGAGTATTTCATGTCAAAATATGATCCGAGCTTGCCAAAATGTGCGAGCGAGCTTGCCAAATTATATGATGGAGAACATAAATAACGAATATTAGGAGCTAATGTTTTAATTCTTAAACATAAATTATATTAATTTACGATCGCTTATCCGCAACGAGCCCATTTTTCCGTTTCTGTTAAGAACTTGAGCAGTTTCAATTTGAATGGAAAGCGTGGTCTCGGTTGGTGTCGGAGTCTGATTGTGTTAGAGCTGCGTCAGAATTTTAAATTACTTGTATAAAGTGATTAATAAAGAAAATCGTGTCGGAAAATATCCCTGTTGTTAGACTTTACGCGTTAACATTATTAACAGCACCGATTCGAGGCGTTTGAAAGTGGAAAATTCGCGGCAAATGTTGGATTTGGGGAGCACAGCACGATGAAGCCGTTTCCCGTTTCCTGTTTATCCCCGGTATGGCCCAGACAATCGTGTTCGGTTCGCTCGCATGAAAATTTCGAGCTTCCCCTTCCGGCAGCGGGAAATTTCAGCGATTTCCTGCAGCGGACACGATAAAAATTTCATTTCGCACCCGTTTTTCCTCCGGTTTTTTCCTGTTCCTTTTTTTTTTTTCAAGTCGCCGCACTAGGGGCAAGCTTTGCGCGAGCTCCGCGAGAGGAGAGTGGACCCATCCGGAAAGACGTTTAGATTTTTATTGAGGAAGTGACGAAGCCGAAATGGGAATCGCGTCTCCGACTTTTCCGGGTGTCTCCGCAGGACAAACCCACAAAAAAAGGCGGGAATTGTCGTTGGATACATCCGACGAACCGTGGCGCAAATCGAGACGGCACGGATTTCCATTCTCTTGCGGATTTCCATCCTTTCGGCGTTTTCCGCTCCTTCCCGGTGACACTTAAAAGAAAGGAAAATTCGCGTCTAACTGTGGAAAATGAAATTTCGAGCGGGAGCGAACCCTGCCCATTCGCGATTAGGCGAGCTGGCGATGCATCGCCGCGGCGCTAATAGCATAAACAATATTTCGCAGGCGATCCTATTTTACACGCCGCGCTGGCTGTGGAAGAATTGGGAAGGCGGCAAAATCAATTCCCTCATGATGGACCTCGACATCGGCATATGCTCCAGGGAGGAGAAGAACCTTAAAACTAAGCTGCTGTCGGATTACCTTTACGAGAATCTCAAGCTCCACAACTGGTGGGCGTACAAGTACTTTCTGTGCGAGGCACTGGCTTTGGGTAACGTCGTCGGTGAGTATTTCGAGGGTAGATCCAAAAGATTCCGGTGGTAGCCCCGGAAAATAACGTTCAGCGATCTTGCAGGTCAAATGTTTCTTATGAACCGGTTCTTCGACGGCGAATTCTTCAACTTCGGAATTAACGTCATCCGGTTCATGGAATCTGACGAGGAGGACAGAACTGATCCGATGATATTCATATTCCCGAGGATGACCAAGTGCACCTTCTATAAGTTCGGCGTGTCCGGGGAGATAGAGCGCCACGATGCCGTGTGCATACTGCCCCTGAACGTGGTGAACGAGAAGATATACGTGTTCCTCTGGTTCTGGTTTCTTGGTTTGGGCGCGTTGACTTTGGGCGTGGTCCTGTACAGATTGGTTATAATCGCGAGCCCGAGGATGCGCGTTTATTTGCTGAGACTTAGGTTCAGACTGGTGAAAAGGGACGCCATTAGCATCCTTGTGAAGGAATCCAAAATGGGCGATTGGTTTCTCTTCTACATGCTTGGAGTTAACGTCGATTGCATTATATTCAGGTGGGTTTTCTTCGATTCGGCGGAGAAAAAAAACACGTTTCAGGCGCGGCTTTGAGACTTATCCGTACGGTAATTTCCAGGGACGTGATGCATGATCTCGCAAAACGGCTGCAGCATCACCAAGTGCACCACGATCCAACCAGGACCATTTGACCATGGCGTTCTCCAAGATCCGTCATAAGGATCAAACCGTCGCATCCTCATATAAAGCATCATAAACTGAAGGTACAGGAATCGAAGCCGCTAACGTGGCGAAGTAAAGGCGAATTTTCCTAGTGCACGCTCACGGGTTATGCAGGTTAAATAAAGCTTATTTAGTTTTGGAGCGCGATCGTTCCATGTACGAATATGCAACACAACCGAACATTATTTTTATGAAAAGGAGCGAGCATTCTTTCGAAGCGCCACGCAAACATCTCCAGCCCTGGAACAAATACCTCGGTTGCATTTACTTGACGGAGAACCGCAATTCCCGTAAGGCAGAGCATTCATTCAAGCATCACAACCGCGTTTATTATCATTTTGTGAGGTGTTTCATCAAACTTTAATTACTCGACCGTTCACATGCTCGATCGGAACTTTCCGAGACATTTTTTTTTCTCTTTTAATGCATTTATCCGGATTGGAAATAATGCAGAACGATTTGAACGGTTCAGTTCCACGATTCGAAAAAAATCAGAATCCGACGAACAAATTTCCGGAAGGAAGTCGCAAATGGTTCGGCGCGGGTAAAAACTCTCCTCCGGAAAATTTTTTTCTCCTCGTCCTCTTCCGCGAGCCTTTTTTTCCCCCGGGGGAACCCACCAAAATCCCTCGTTCAAAAATTTCGCACCGCGGCATTTCGATTGCCGTTCCCTTGCCGAAGGCCGATGGAAACCTTTTTTTTTTTTTTTTTTAAGAGAGAGAGAGGAAAAAAAAACCGCATTCATTTTCATTGCAGATGTTGGCAGCAGAAGAGAACGAAGACGAGGCAACGGAGTCGTTTTCGCTGGACATTCGCGAGTACTGAGAGGAAAAACAGGAAATGCTTCCGACTTGAAATCACTGCCGAATGTAGAGCTTGATGAGCAGAAGCCCCGGATGGAGAACCATCGAAGCGAAATGTTCGATTCTGCTTTTTCTTAGTTAGTTATAGCGATAAACTGGTGATTTATCGATGAGGGCCTCCTCGGTTGTGAAAAACTTTTAAAAGTTGTCTAGTCTCGTGCCGAAGAAAAATTTTACATTGTGAAATCCCCCCCCCCAAAAAAAAAAAGTGAACTGTATTTTTACATGTACTCACCTCATACGGAAAATGTTACACTTTTCGTAGTTTGACACTCTCCGTATTGTTCTTTTTTTCTTTTTTTTTTTTTTTTTCAAGAATGTCAATGCAGTAATGAACAGTAAAAATGTAACTGGGGTTTATTGCTGCACAATAAGGCAAAAAGCCGCGGTACGGTTTAAAAATACCTTTGTCAGGTATGATGGTTTATGTATCTCGAATGATAACCGTAACTTTTTAACTGTACCTCGAAAAAATTTTTTTTCAGTAATTCTATAATGAAGAAAAATAACAATAATAATAATAATAATAATAATAATAATAATAATAATAATAATAATAATAATAATAATAATAATAATAATCTTTGCCGCCTATATTTTACGATTATAATTTTTTTCTTTTATAATTTATTTTCAGTGTCATTTTTTTGTTCAAATGAATTATGGCAATATGCAGAGATTCGAAATGTCTGCATTATGTAATCAGATAAGAACTTTTAACCATCGAACTAATTCTAATTTTACTTTTAAAAAAAACTCTAATAATGTGTTAGTTTTTTTTACATATATATATTGCGTTTTATATACAATTTATTAGGTAAATTATTAATAATTGCTTTTTTTTATGAGGTACCTGACCCATGTCCATCAATCTTGAAAAATAATGATGAAATGCCGTAGGTATATAATATATGGGATAGAAAGAAGCATTAAATGAGGAATTTTATTCGTGTTATGGCTCCGCAAAAGCTCGTGTGTGTCGTGTGTCGTAAGCTAAACATCAGAGCGGAATACGCTAAATTGGGCAGTCAAAATGGTTGCGGAATAACGCGACCAAACGGACACGGAACGCGGTGCACTGTGAGATCGCTTACGAGCTTTGAGACAAGGCAAAACGCCGGATGTTTCCCCGAGCGAAGAGAAACGAAAACAGAGAAAGCTCACGCAATGTGACGGCAAAATCGATCGTCTTTCGTTCCAATCTGCGATCCTCCTTCGATCCGTGGTTCTGGCGGGAAAAAAATTTAAGCGAACCCAATTCCATTAAGAGAAAAAAAAAAAAAAAGCAGCTGACTCGCTTTCTGCAAAATTCTATTGGAGGATCGCGCAAAAATGCCCGCCCACCCCACCGGTCAAACGGAATCGAATGCGCTTAATGAGCTAAATGACAAAGCTCATTTCTGGTGGTTCGTTGAACGCGATTCGGGGGCGCTGTTGATCGACGCGATCCGCCAATCAAATCAATTTTCCTCGCCAGCTCGCACATTTTCCGTTAGTCACTTAATCAAAACGGGGAGGGACCTAAGAGGAGTGAACTTCGAACCTTGACCCGTAAACGGTTCCGATGTTTAATTTTTGTCCAATGAGAAGGATCACACAAAAAAGGGAGGGGCCGCTGCTTACTCCTTATACGCGATCCGAACATAATTAGACCTTTTTCAGCCCCGCTAAACAACGGAAAGGAAAATCTTTTTAATATTCCCCGGGACTGCTTAATTTTCGGGAATTTCAGTTTTAAAAATGCGACGCCTACGTTTAACCTTCGTTACCGGAATTGGCCACGGGGGTAATATTGAATCAATTACATAAGTATCAAATTATCCGCGTTAGGCTGCCCGAGACTCCAGTTCACGTCCCGTGAAGATGCACTCTCTGGACCGCAATAATAAATTGTTTTCCTGCATCTCTTGGGAGGTACCCGGCGGGGGGGGGGGGGGGAGAGAAAGCCGTAAAGTCCCTGCCACACACATGGAGATACCACGTGGGCTGGAATATGAGTGAAACCGCTTCCAATTTTTCCATGCTGTATAATAATTACGATATCATAACAGTTTTGGTGAAGAAGATGCCTGGAAGGTGTCTGCGAGGGCAACGACATCGAACCCGATGAACCAGAATTGAGCGTTTTTTCAAGCCCGTCTTCGGCTAATGATTCAGACGAATCGAAACGCGTTTGGATGCCCTTTTTCGCTCGTCTTCTGCTAGCTTCCCTTCCCTTCCCGAGTAGAAAATTACGCGAAAAAACGAGGTGTTGAGCATCGAAATTTTGAGAAAAATTAAAGAAAATAGCCTCAAAACGAGGCGTGCCCACGGTTGTTCGTAATTATAGGACTGGTAATGGGAAATATAATTTAGTGCGTTTAAAAACGAATTACCGAGGACAGGGAATGGCAGATCCTTTGTTGATACGAACGCATCTCGGTCCAGAAGATGAAGATGTTATTAACATCTAATTTGCTCTTCCTTAGGGGTCGTTAAAAATAAAAATATATCGCGCTTCTTGCGTATATTTTTTGACAGGGACATTCAGTTATTATATTATACCGCGATGAATTTGCATCGATTTCACGCAAGAGGCAAATTCGATCGCACATCGAGGATCTCGTCCAATTTCAAAGGTCTAAAATTACAACGTCGTCGCATTATTTTTCGGTTCTTTCCCATGCCAATCCGCAGATCGAGGCGCGTGTCACCTCGTGCGGAGCATCGCTCCCACCCGGTCCGCGGCGAACGTTCGGGGTGAACGAGGGAAGTGCGTTCCGGATCTGCGTCGGGATCCCCGACCGACAGCGGTCCGGCAAAAGTGATTTCGACGGAGCGAAGTGACGCGTTCCGCATGCAGGCCCCGATGGCGCTGCCCCGTGTCAGTCACCGTTGCGAGACCTGCGATCGCCGCGGTACGAAACGAACGCTTTCGGTTTCACCTTCTTGTGCGATCGCATGCGGAGACGTGCGCTACTTATCCGCATCTCCCGCACCGGTTAACGCCTCGTTCGTTAACGGTGAATCGGACGGAGCGGGAGCCGCCGCGCGGAAAGCGTTCGGTTTCCAAACCGCCCGGAAACGTTTAAAGAAACGACCGAAAAGAAGGAAAAAAAAATGTCGGAGGCTAAATAAAGGATAAGAAAAGCAATTCCGCCACTTTTTTTTTTCCCCCCACCGTCAGCAAGAACTGATTTATGCGAGCCGTAAAGCCGCGGATCCAAACGGTTTGAAAAGATGGAAATTGTTATAATTCATCCGAAAAGCCGGGTGACTCAGCTTGAAACGAAGCAAATAAATTAAAGTGATTGCGCAATCGGGCGGGGTGAAACCCGATCGTGGCAGAAATTTTATTTTTCACAAGTTGGCGATGCCGGGAACTCGACGCCGCAAAAATGTTCCATCATCCTTTCGAATTCCTCGCCTCGATTTGGATCGGAAGGAAAGAACAAGGGTTTCACGAAGCCTCGCCTTTCGCGGCCGCCATTTAAAACGCTAAATATCTATAAATAATGAGAATTATTAACACAGGAAACTAATTTCGTATCCTTATAAATTTAAAGTTTCGTTTTGTTTTGTTTTTTTTACTATCGCATTACGGGAATACATTTATTTTTTTATATTAATTGCACACAATTTTTCGTTTCGTTTTTTTTTTTTTTTAATACGCGAGGGGCGTTCAACACATATCGAAATATCGTAAAACGATCTCGCAGCCCGTGCTTTTTTCTAATAATATTACGGTAGATGGTAAATCCTTTCCCTCAAAAAAACATTAAACAATTAAGCACGAAATTTTAAGTACGTGTTTTCAAAATACATCCTTTTTATACCGATAAACAAACATTTTTCTTCCACCGTGATCATTAGAGTTAAAACATCGATGATGGACGTGTTTAATACAAGATTATCTGATTACAATTTGTTTCATGACATATTTTTAAAAAAAAAAAAAGAAAAGAAAAAATGAAGTGGATTCGTTCTTCTTGGGGGAGCGATCCTACATGTGACGTCATAAATTTCAGAGACGTGGAATCAGTAACCGCGCTCGTGTCGCGTGGGAAATCCGTTTACTCTGTGCTCTTCAAATTGCGCCCCAGGAGGAAAACGAACGAAAAAAAAACGACTTGGAATATTCAAGTAAACGCTTTTTTTTTTCCTTCTTTTTCTCTCTCTCTCTCTCTTTCAAGGTTTGTTTATCCCATTATGAGATCCGACCGGAGAAACTGCAGAATCATCTCGGAAAAAAAAAAAAAAAGGCGTCGTGCTTAACGGCGGGGACCGGATTGCAATTTGCGAGGTGGTTGCTTGGCGGTCGAGGGAACGGAAACGGAAGGGGTCGGCACTCCTCTCGGCTCGGCGGGCTCTTTCGCGTGGGAAACGCCCCCCCCCCCCGCCCCGCC
>JAOWBB010014834.1:0-24051 GCA_028565995.1 Ricinus marginatus | reverse complement strand
GAGAACCCCCAACCGAAAGGTCCCACTCCCCCCCCGCCCCCGGTGCAGTCCAAGGGGGCTTCATCGGGGGGGAGTGCCCCACCCCCCCGCCCCGCCGAGAAGATTTCGGGTGTCCCGGTGAAGTTCAAACGAACCGAATCTCGACGTTTCCGAATCCGAACGCATTGCTCGAACGGATGGCGCACGGCTCGTTGGACAGCTTTAAAATTTAAAAACGTTTTACGCGCTCAAATTGCTCTGCGACACTGCGTTTACTGTTCGCACCGCTGCGATATTGCATTGTATGCAAAACATTGCTGAAACCGCTCGAGGACCTTATACCCCGAAACGTGAAATCTGTTTCATAAGCCGCGTTACGTGATCTAACCTAAAAAAATTCTTTTAACCATGTATTTTTTTTTTTTCTGTACCTTCAGCAAACGATCAAAATAAGAGCCTGCCGTGCCTTCGCACATCAACTTCTTATTCGATAGCAAATTCAGTTCAAACGTGTGAAACTTTTAACATATAAAAGATTAATTTGAATTTTTCTAAAAAGAAATTCATTTTTTCTGTATATGTACAATTTACCATTATATTAGTAAGTTTATTTTTATAAATTTTTTGCCTGAGTATCTCAAATGACAGTCTGACCGTTAAGCACTGACCCGCTTTCTAATTGAATATTATATTAAAGTTAATTAAAAACCATTTACAAATTCATGTTTTTAATCTTATACATAAAAAAAATATTATATATGTATTTATGTAATAAAAATTCATTTTAACTTGTGACGTAATTCCCATAACTTGATAACGTGGATATTTATCAGAAAAATACTAACATTATATTATAAAATTAATCTGAAAATTATATGTTAAAAGATATATTTAATATATAATTCAACACGTGTAAGTTTTTTTTTATACATAAAATGCTAATAAGAAAATTGGTGCATTATCAAGATGTATGTATTTTCACATTTAAGATATGCGTTGTTGGTGATATAACTTTGTCATCTTGCACACATGTTTGTATTTTTTTTTTCTTAAGTAAATAAAAAAAAATATATATTTAAAGGAGAGGCACAATATTGAGAGATTTGATTGTTTTATTTATGAATGATTCATTCCATTTTTCTATGAATCACGTTGAGTTGTGAGAAAAAGAGTTAAATGCATTTCCACATAGAGCAACTTAATCATCTGCATACTTTTATGATTGGGAAACTCCGCTGGATGTGCCGTATTGCAAACTGTATTGGAATTAGCAAGTTTGTTGCCTGCCTACCCTGAGCAGGTATGCCTGGCGAGATCCCACGCCGGGTTCTCGCCTTCATCTGTCCGAGGGACTGCCTTACAAGGATGTGCGTGGAAGGCCTTTTGCTCCTACGCCAATCTCATTTTCACCTTAACGGCGATGCCGAAGGGAACAGCGGCAGCGGAAAGGGAGAGAGAGCCTCCCGTTGGCTGTTGGCGCGGAAAACTGATTTTTTATTATTTCTGCGACTGAATGCAGTGCCTCTTGTCATCCTTGAAAAGTGGCGAAGATTTCGCTTTTCCAGGGCTTTTGCTCCCCCCACTAAAACGGATCTTGTTCGCCTTCGCCGAACACCTTACGGTACTTAATGCTTTATAAACAACTACGCCCGACAATCCCATAACAGTACGCGAAACACTTGCCTTTTCGTTAAAATTGTCATTCTCTAAAAACGGAAAACAATTAAACTTTTGCAAATGAGATTAGTTTTCGAATGAAAGACGACGGCGTTGTTCGACCGTTTTTTTTGCCTGACAGCCCACGGCCTGCGCGATTCGATCTCCCGCAACCCTCTTAATCCCGATTCTTTTTGCAATTCTAACTGCATCTGATCCGTTGTGAAAATACTAAGCGAATCTTAAAACCATGAATTCAGGTTCGAAATAAATTGACGGTCACACCATCTGAACCACCGCAAAGTAACTGATATGTAAACATGAATCAGTTAGTGTTCGTCCTGGATAGAGCGTGGAGTCGTGGGTCCTGTTTCACTGAACTTTTTTTTATTCTATAATAAAATCGCGGAGGTGGATTTTTATGTCTTTTTTGTCCTCCCCCATTGCCAGTTTATCGTTTTTTGTCTGCCTCAAAAAACATTTTCGATTACTGCATATAGGATTAACGAAGGGAAAAGGATAATCCGGAGGGGAATTAGGGTAAGTTGAACTTTTCGGCCATTTTTTTTTTTTTGTGATCGACTCCCTTTGCCGTTGAAAGAAACAAAATCGAATCTCTCAAAATTCGAAAAAAGGAGAAAAAGGAAAATGGCTTTGTTTCATAATGTCTTCAGTTTTTTTTATTTTAATTTTCCGTGACATTCTGCATAACGTTTTGGTGTTTGAAGTGATTGAAAATTAATTTAGAGCGGCGAAAATTTTCTGTAACCGTTTTTTGAACGTCAAACTTTCCGTTCGAAGAGAGCGGTGGATTCCGAAAACCCTTCCCTAAGCAAATCGCGTAAACAAAGTTTAAACTTTTGTTGCGCTTTTATTTTGAGTGCCATTAATAAAAAGAAAGGTATAACCAGTTCTGGTTGACTGGGTGACAACTTCCTATGCACGCTGTGAACGTACACAACTCTTAACGGGCAAATTATCCATTCGTCCTAACTTAATCCCGATTCTCGGCCACTTAGATTCATATTTCTGTGTGTAAACGCAAACGAATTTTCCCTTTTGATGTCGCTTAGTCATTGCAATATTTCAATAAATTTTCAATGCCTTCAAGATTCTGACAGCTTTGAATAAATCTGTCACGTTAAATAATATTAGAAAAAAAAATTCGCATATGTCATGAAAACGACCCGCATTTTTTGCCCACACCCATATATTTTACGTATTGTTCATACCAAAAGGATATAAGGGCGGTGTTGAAACTGGCGAAGGTTATCAATTTATAATTCTTTTTAAGGAAAAAAAAATTGCGAAACTGATACAATTTTATGTGGAAACCTCTAAGATTCAATGTGCAATGCGGCTTTTATAAAAAAAAAATAAAAGAAAAAAAGAAGCAGTGCAAGTAAATAATTTGTTTCGGATGGTAAGTAAAGGTGTTCGCGTATCTTTCCATGTGTGAAGAGGTAGTGTTGATGGTATACAACTGTTTTACTCTAAATATGATACCATTCGTGTTAATTAATGTATTTTAGCATGTTTTCATAATGTATAAAACTCACTTAAAATCCTTTGCTATTCAGTTCAATTAATTTGCCGGTGCTCGACACTCGGATGGGTAATGCACCATAAAGCGTGGCATTTCAATGGGTTATTCTTAGTTTCGAGGGATGCAACATGTCTGAGATATAATTAAGACATGAGAAGAGAGCACTAGTCTGCAATGTCCGTGACTGAAAAATAAAACCGAGGGCAGCATAAACCATATCATCAACCGACATAATTTTTTCTTCTATTTCGCGAGACCGATTCCATCATTAAGGAATAATTTGGAACGAATCGCATACATTGGCAAATTTTTTACACTTCTGAAAGGATGAAATGCGTGGTCCGCGAGGCGAGAAAAAGAAACCTGAAATCCCTAGCGCAAGGCCTTGAAACCTACGTTTAAAATCCGATTTTCAGGTTACGAAATTCACGTATGAACCGAAAATGACCATAGCAATAGTGGGCGGTGGAGTTTCTGGATGCTGGAAAGCTTGCCCATAAAAAAAAAAAAAAAAAAAAAAACAAAGCGTTTCCTTTGTTCTTGGCTCTTCCTTGTTGTTTCGAAAAATTTGATTGAAAGCTTTTACATAAGGGCTTGAATCTTGTGTGTAAAATGAACCCGCCAAAGCATTCTCAACAAATGGCGGCACATCTTTCAGCGATTCTTGCGAGTTTCCTCTGGATTCGCCTTAAGGAAGTGGCAGAAGAACGCACCACTGCGTTAGGTTGGGTCGATGAAAAAAAAAAAGCATCGACGAACACAACCTCGGAATCATTAAGGAACGGGCTTTCAAATTCTGCGGCGGCGTTAGCGAATTCATAGTTTTTGTCTGTCGGCAACAGTCCACCGAAAATCTTGTCTTGATATTTTTTTGATTGTTCTCCCTGTTGCCATCCAACCATGTCGTATTATTTTCATCTCGCGTGATTATTTTTCAAAACAGGAGCGCTCTAACACGTAAGGGAGAATTTAGTTTGAACCGGAAACAGTGGGAAGTAATGGAAGATAAAATTTTTGTATGCTGTGATGAAAAATTGTTGGCAATTTGGACGGAAAGTGGGCGACGAGATTAAACAGGTTGCAGAATCTTTTACGGGATTTCTTCTGTCGTTTTTTCGCATTACAACATTTTTTGATTGCTTTCATCAATTTTTTTTTTTTTTTAACAACACTGGATTGTCTGAAAATTCTGCAGCGCGTCGATGCACCGCTGAATTCTCGATCATGATCTGCAAAATTTCAAATTCCTCCTCAAATAATCCCCATTTTTTTTTTCCTTGACGATTACATTAATGAAATATTTCGAAAGCGTGTTCAGCAGAGAGAAAATTCGCCTTTGGCCCAAGTTGGTGGTGAATTTCTTAAAAGTTTTGTTCCCTTTTCACGGTTTACATATGTAAAACAAAAAAAAACTGGTTTGCGCCGCTTGAAAATGCTGGATTGTATTAAATTGTTTGACAAGTTAACATTGTATACATATATAAATAAATAAGAGAGAGAGAGAGAGAGAGAGAAAATAAATTTTAAATATTTTAAGAGTAAACATTCGAGTTGGATTTTTGTGCGTTTACCATAGCAATTGAGTGATTGTTGCAAGTGCAAGACGAGGAACGGATAAAAGCCTTTCCATTAGGATTAAAGATTAAAGATCTGAAAAGGAGTGATATTTAAAAATAGGAATTTAATTTTTTAATATGTCAAGGATATAAAACTGTAGGAGACAATGCCAAAATCAAATTAATCGTTTTGATATTTGGAGTAGAAGAATTTCCGCCATATTATGCCACATGACGTGAAATTTTCTCATTTTTAAGTACACAAAAAAAAATGATTTAAGTGTTATGTAAAGTTTTTAGTTAAAAATCTAATGTAAGTGCGAATGATCTAACAAAGGGGACTGGGGATATGTTAGATATTCTGCTCTGCATTATTCATCAGAATCGTGTCGATAATTAATATAAAAAAACTTCAGCATTATCATAATACAAACGAGTTTAGGAAGAAAAACAAAGAAAGTGTGTACGAATTAGCATATTACACAAGGCCCCTTTTTTTCTGATCTTTATAATATACACAAATTGGAAGCCTGTTAGGTAAAAATGGAGTCCTCCAACTGGTTTGCCTACCCGAAAGGGAATGATATCATTCTTGCATTATGTATCTTTGATCTTCTGCTAATGTGAAGTGCTCATTGAGAGTGAGTTTTATCTTGTGCACTTCTTTCATTCTCTCTCTCTCTCCTGGCTTTTATATATATAAATGAGCCTTGACCCCTCGATCCGTCTTCCTATTCACCAACTCCATATCTTTGTGCTTGCTTCAATTTTTTTACGTCGCAAATGGAGCGCTCGTAATTAATTCTGGACAAAAAAGCATTGCGAAAGGAAAAAAAAGTGAGTTATATCCGCAGAAACATTCGGTTAATTTTAATACACACAAGACATTATATTTTTGGCAGCTTTTGGCGGAAAGCAATTTTCTCCATTTGTATTTTCACTTCCTTATAAGTAAATACCGAATTTCAAGGCAGTCTTCTTCGCACATCTTGATGAAATAATCCCACTGGTTTCAAATACCACATTTTCCCAATAAAAATTAGCGGGTTGTTGATATTTCGACAGAAAAAAAAATTGGGACTTCAGGTTTCGAGACATATTTCATTTAAAATTACCCCGTATTATGAATATTTCGAAAAGTGGAATAGCAATTTATAAAACTCATCGTGAATCGGGCTTTGAGCTTGCCCGCGATGTGCAAACAGTAAAGTTCAACCCTTTTTAATTTTCAATTTTCTTTCTTCTAAATCAAACTCTGAACAAATTTCTATTTTATATACGAATATATAAAATTGTTTCTTCATGCCTTCATTCACTATTTATTGGCATCAGTGGGTAGTTACTGCACTGCCAGCCGATCTTTTATAACTAATGAAGCCTTGATTTTATTTCTTTTTCCTTCACCTTGATCCAAATATATTTATATGACTTTGTTGTTCTTTAAATATATATATTTGTTAAATAATAGAGATTATTCACATTATTGAATATTTTTTGTGATGAAAAAGTCTGTTATAATTAAAAAAATGGTTTGATAAGTAGAGCTGGTTGAGATGGAATGGCAACCACTCCATGAAACTTTGCAGGTATTATTTCTAAAGTCAAAACCACGGTTTCATCAAACTCCACAAGTTTCCAAAATGGCTTATGATAATTTAAATGTGTAATCCACCTATATTTGCGTAACAATGCTAAACTCTCGTTTTCAGGTTCTTATTTGATTGACCGAAATTTTCCTCGTCTGTGAGAAATGCAGTGCAACTCGCTGCATTGTTTATGTTTTTCTTCCGATAGGCGGTTTTTTCCGGAACCAGGTTTCTCGTGTGGGATTTTCCTCGGCCTTTGCCGGTTCGCTGCTCTAACGCGAAACTCTGCCGGACCAAGGAAGACTTGTCCGTTGTTGTCCTACGACGAAAATTGACTTCACCATTTGCGCTTATTGTTGTCGCAGTTTTTTGAAAAAGTCAGGGATGAACGCCGGAATGTAATGTTCAAACTCCGCTAAATAGTGGAAATTGCTCTTTTTCTTTGTTGTCTTCGACCAAATGATTTTCTCGTTCAAAAATCCTTTTTTTTGTCTTAAATTAATTTTTTTATAATTCAATTTATTTCATTTGCTGTTTCCTAACACGTAAAATAAAAACGTGGTTGATTGGAGAATGGAATATGATAAATTTCATTTATCCCAGAATTCGATTTTTTACTTTTTGAAGCGGATATACGAAAGTTAACGCCTCGGCCCTCTGTAGTCGGAACAAATGCAGGGTAGAATTGCAAAATGCAGAAAATTATGATTAAACGAGAGGAGGCAAGCTGTATTATTTTTCGATTCCTATAAGTAGTATAAGCGTAATTTTAGACAGAACCCGGTTAATGACAAAGATCAATTTGTAAAATCCAAAGCTGCACAATCATTCGAGGCCATATTTTCCTCATTGTATAATTCTATGGTAAATGAGGTGCATAATAAAAGCAGTAGCCTTGATAAGGAGTAACCGTCTTATCCAAGTGAAAGGTTGGTAAAAATCGTCGACCTCAGCGGAAATGTTTTGCCAACTTTTGAGTCCTTCTATGCGCAATGGGCGGCATAACATTTTCATAAGAAATTGCACAACTCCCGCCCTCGATAATACTTTCGATTATCCAATAGTACTAACTGCAGTTGGTGCATGCTTAAAAGAAACAGGAAGGTAGCAAAACAGGTTGAAATTAGGAAATGCCGATTCGGCTTGGTTCAGTTACGAAGTCCTCCGAGCTACCATGTTCATAAAAGTAGTGTAGAACAATAGTTCCTTATGTCTGATGTGCTCCTTTTTCAGTCAGTTACTATGTATCGCAATTTTTCTCATTTTCGAATCAACTGTGAGGCAAGCCAATCAGATTAAACAATTTTTCTACATATTTCTGCGGTTGGATACAATAATATTTAACGAAGCAAATAAAGCAAATGACAAATTTCCTTTGTGTTAATGAACCATCTTCGAGTTCATTCTACTAAGTAAAGCCGCTATTATTAACTGAGTAAAACCGGTCTTATTAAAAAAAAAATCTGCGTGAGGATTATTTAAATAAAGAAAAAATTACACAGTTGCATCTTAGTTTTTGTTTCAGGCGCTTCTCAAAAAATAAAAAATATATAAATATATAAATAGGTTTCGCATTTGATACTTTACTCTCACAAAAATGGAGATAGTTCTTCGTCTGGTACTGTTAGTAAAAGGTAAATGCACGTTTGTTTACTTCTTTCATTTTCTTCGGATGATTTTTTTATGTTAACATAACGGCTCAGGTTTTGCATAAAACTATAAATACATCACTAGAACTGATTAGATCCCGTGAATGTTTAAGAATCTGTGCGTTGCTCCTCAAAAAACATAAAGGCATTTCTTCTGCGAAGACACCATGAAAGCATTGCCGAAGACCGTTGCGGAATTAATCAAACTCTATATTTTTAGTTTATGCTATCAGTTTATGGATACAGTAGCATAGAATTGACGATAGTGAACGCTAACCAACTATTTTTTATAGTCAATAGCAGTATTCCAATCATCACGTGGAATCCGTATTAAATTACAAATATGTAATAAGGTTATTTAATATGAATTGATTTATTCCGTAGATGACATTTTTAACCCGATTAACAAACACCAAAATACCCGTCGTGGAAGATAATATTATCTAACATTAAAAAACTGGCTTTTCTTATGCTTGTTGTAATACGATTATATAATCCGCATATAGACGATTTTTGTCTGTGTATATTAATAAAGGAATGTGAAATAATTGTGCGGAAGTTAAAGTACATAAATAATTCATATGCAAGATCATTTTGGTTAATCTTCCCATTCGTCTTACCTCGACTGACATAGTTATTTTTATTTATTTGGAGCACGTTTCGATTTTTTTTTTTTAATATCATAAGACATTTATTTTATTTTTTAAATTTTTTCCAGATATGACAGCAACGTGACGGGTCATAACGGACGGTCGTTCATACATATAGCTCAAGGTAAATTACCATTTTGAGGCATTCAGAGCGAATAAAGCCCAACTACTTTTCTTTTGTCCGACGATCTCCAAGGTGGAAGACATTAGACATTTACAAGTTATGGTCTAAACACAGAGTTCTATGGCGCATAAATGGGGAGAGCAATTAAAAAATGAAATTGTGTAGGATTCGCATAAATATATGAAGCCTCGTACTATTTCTGTGGAGATAGCTCTTTCGTGTTTCCCCTTCACCGCTCTTCACATACATATAAACCGTAAGCAATAATTATAATGATGTTCGAGTAGCATAATCATCGTTCAATACGAGACATTTTAAGTATAGTTTTCACCGTAACGTTATGTAAAAACGTGACCGATCTATACGGAATGATTTTAAAAGTTAATGAAGAATAAAAATTGTGATGCATTTTAATGTGAACTGTTTCAGCAAGTTTGCGACAAATTTTCCTCTTCAAGAGGAACTTCGAAATTACACCTTGAGAACATTTTTTTTTTTTTTAAATATAAGGCGGTGCTTTTTTACTGGAATGTCCTTACAAAAAGAAATGTATATAAATTCCTCATTGCTGTCAGGCTTATCCGTTTTCAAAAATGTTTTCATAGTTATTTCAAATATTTATTTTTTTCCTCTTGAAAAAAAAAAATAATTCTTGGCGGTATCAATTTTTGAAAAGAAAAATCTCCGGTTAAAAGTGATTTTATTTCAGTGAGAAATTTCTGCTTAGGAGATAAATTTTTAACGCAACCTTTGTTTTCATCATCTCGGTCGATAAATTTTCACGTTCGCATGCAGTTTTCGTTTGGAAACTGAAATTTTTTTTGTTTCAACGGAAGTCGTTAAACGGCTTGCATTTTCCGGTCGGTTACCGACGAGTATTGAATTTTCTTCTGAAATTTAACAGATGCAAGGTTTGCATGCGCCCTCGCTGGTTTTTATGTATATCGATTAAACCGGAGGAAAAAGCAACGTTTTCGCTGGGTGGAGCTCGGCCGGGTTGAATGGAAAAGGATTTTACTGCTGGAAAAAGCGAAGATGCAATTAGAAGTAAAAAGCCACGGACTGCAACCATGCAAGGCGTTTTGTACTTTTGCGGTAAAAAACTGTTGAAGTGGCACCACCAAGGACGGCAACCGACTGCTCTCTTTCATTTTAATGGTCACAATTCGATGCCAATTTTGCTAAAAGTAAAAATTACCATATTGCACTCATTTTTTCTCTCCATTGCACCAACTAAGAAAGAAATAGTGGAAACCATTAGTAGTGCACGTAAAGAAGTTAATACGATTGCACCGGAGAGATCGTGACTGCTTTAATCAAATAATTCCAGAAGAATCGAGCCCTTAAAACGTTTTTTTTCTTTTTTTTTTGCTCCTTTATTTCTTCAAACCACGTAATCGATTTGTTTTTATTCTTTGGATAAGGAATTTTGCTGGAATTTATGCATCCTTCGGAAATTTGACTTTAATTTGACTTGTTTCGAATCGTTTTTGGTATGCTTTCTGTCTTTTAAGGTTGGAGTAACGATTTTATTATTAACGTTGCTTTTTCGGGGGTCTATTTGTGAATAATCGCGGACAATATCATAATATCATGAAAGCCATTATTACGTGGTCGTACTTGAGGGGGGCCATTCCCGGTTGAGCGATGGCCGTGACGTTGCGGTTGAAGGATCTTCTGAAAGACAATGCTTTTTTCTTCTTCCACGTAATTCCGTGGCATTGCTCATTGCAGGAAGCACACAGCCGGCCGATTAAGCTTCGGTTACATAACTGAAGCCCCGATTTCGAATAAAAGCCTCGGATAATTTAAAAAAAAGGAAAAAACTATTCCCAAGCTTCATTAATCATGTCTGAAGATGCCGACAGGTTCATCCTGATTGATACCGAAAGACAAACGTTTATTCTCTAAGAACCACTCCTTTTACTTGTCCTTTTTTTTTTCATTAGCATGACAGACCCGATCTGAATGGCTCTGTTCGGCCTTGTGCTGGCTGAAGCACTGGCAATTACTAATGTGCGATTCAGAGCAGTCGTCGGTGGAAGCGCCGAAACAAATGGCGAATTTCGATCATGTTAAAATAATTTTTCAAACGTGTTTTTCTTTTTTTTTGCGAGAACACCGGGATCGGCTAATTGGGTAATCCTTGAACTTGGATCACGGCATTAATCTATTGGTGATTCTTAATTTTCGCCCAGTTTGGTTTCGGGACAAGGTTAACGAAAAAGCTGCGAAAAACCATTAAATTCCGCCTCAATATGTCGCTTCCAAACGTCGCTCTCTTCATTAAGAACCAACAGCAAAGGGTAATTGCAGGAATCGCGGATGCAACAGTTAATAAAGGCGAATTTCACTGATTTTGTACGCCGGTAAATATCCTCCCAGGTTTTTTCTTCAGTTAGTTGGTAAAACACACTGAATCATCACATACCGCAGAGCGCTAATCATACTGGATGTGAGATTTTTTTTTTTTCGATGGACTTTTGACCGGAAAATGGGAGTCGGAGTCAGCGATGGGAAAGTGACCCAAACGGAAACGCGGTAAAGCCATCCCCGTGATATTTTAAACCCGAGGCGAATAAAGCTGTGGGTGCTGCTGGCCGATTTTCACCTCCGGCTGATTCAATACCCGCCCCCTAATTCTTTTAATCTTCGGTCATCCTAGTCTTCCGCCCACAGTGATCGAATATTAGGCAATTAAGGAGTAAATAAGACCCGAAGCCATTCTTTCATTAAATGGAATTTTTTCCCAATCAAGGCAACCATCTTTTACATGGTAATCCAAGTATCTGATGTAACAAAGGAGCGCTTAGAGAAATAATTTCTGTTATTTAATGCGTTATTAATGTCACGGCTGCTTTGTGCCTTCCTTTAATAACAGGACAAAAAAAATGACTTGGATGATTCTTTTTACACAAGAAAGTGCAGACTGCTGCATGACGGATGAGTAATTTCGTACCAGCCGAAGTACAGCCTTTCACCGAGGCTGTCCATATTGTTCAGTAACGTTATTGGCAGTTTTCTGTAGTACTTTTTTATGTCGGCTAACCATATCCGGAGGAGGCCGGTAAATAATTACCGATCATTAATGGTTAATGAACCAAATTACGGGAAAAAGTCCCTTTAGCCCAAACATTGCGCGAGTAAGACAATTGGAAAAATCGCTTTTCACTCTACTTAATTATGCGAATAATTTTTTAACATCGTCTGCTCCCTGAACAGTTAACTTGTTTGATTACGATGAAAACAAATAGGGTATGACTGTTTATGGTAGCAAGAACAATGAAAAGCGATGGCTTTTGAGAACATTGTATTAATTAATTGATGTCTTGTAAGTGGAGCATCTGACCAATTTGGATATTGTAATTTGCGATTTGTTTAAAGACCACCTTCAGAACTTATTAACCATATAGAACCTGCTAAAGTGCTTTTACCTGTTGCTTTATTTCCCACGTAACGGACGCCGTCCACAACCGTGTGCTCCAAAGATGAAATTTTAAGATTTCTCTTCGTCGAACCGTATAAATCAGGATTTCGGTTCTTCAGGTTGTGTGACCAAGGCATCAAAATTTGCTTCAGGAGTAACAAATAATTTATGCCGCATCCTTAGATAATGCAGAGCGCGACATAATCCGGTAACCTGATGAAAGCGGGAAAATTCCAAAGTTAGCACCCCTGCGAACAACAAAAAAAAAAAAACTAATGACGTGCCGTGAGCTGTTGGCTGTTTGACCGTTCTTCATGTTAATGCGATTCAGTGGAAAATAAACCATTTCGGACATCACCCCACACGCCTTCGCATACATTTATCCATCAATCAACATGAGTCATTTTCTGACCGAGAACTATGTCGGAGTCAAAGCTGTGAAGACACCATGAAACGAAAGGAGGTAACGTATGCAGAGAACAATGTGATTTCCCATTATTCTATCCTTTACAGCGAGAGAAAGTATTGATCTACAATGAGACAACACTCATTTTCTTCCCGTTCACCGGAAATGGTACTTTGGTATGCCTGAAATGCGCATCATCATTGCGTAACAAAAACTTCGCCATGTTTGTCGTGTTACCAGCTCAGAGGAACATTCATCGACTTGCGTGATTGTCTTTTCAACCGTCATTTTTCCCGGCTTCTCTTTTTACGCCCATACGATCGGTAAAACAAATCTCTTTATGAATTCTTTCACGTCGTACATTGTTGGACACCAAAATCCTTTTATAATAAAATTTATTTCTTTTTTTTTTTTTTTACAACGAATTACTTTTACGGGACCATTCCCGCCTTTAACTTTAATACGACTGTTTTCCTACCGTCCATCATGTAGAAGTGTTAATCGAGTTTTTCATATTATTAACGCAGTTTACAAAGCTTCCATTTGACAAGGCCAAAGATTCCGGATTGCCTTTCTGTTAAGTTCGCTTACATCCAGAACTTTCCAATTTGGCTTGGAAGTTAAGTAATTAATATTAATAAAGGAGAAATGGTTGTCAAACGGGAAACTGTCGCAGTTAGATCGATCTGTCCAGACTGCAACCAGTGAGTTTCGATGTCTGTGGTGCCTCCTTATAAATGTGAAAACTACTCGGCATGTTTTTCTTCGAAATCCTAATGGCATATCAGTGCTCCGGGTGTACCACCTTCGCCGAAAATGCTATCTAACTAGGTAATCGTACTGTTACCTTTTCCTCCCAGGGCCTACCGTATTAGGTTTTCTTTTTGAATAAGATCTGGTATATTTTAAAAGTGGTTGACCTCCATTTTTCAAAATTATATTATTAATACATTGATTTGATAATGGGAAGGGAGGGACAAGGCATTTTCTCACTCACGTAACGTCCTTTTGCCGTACTTATTTATTTATTTTTAACATTTAAGCATCCAGGACTGGATTGTTCGATATATCCGCGAAAGAATGATGAGTTTTTAACGTTTTAGACAGCCTGTCATATTACAGTTAACATAAAAAACTTTTAAAATCGACGTGATGGGATTAGAGGGGGGAAGAATTTCATTGACGTTAATTGAAACCTTGGACTTAAATATATTTATCAGTAATAATGAAATATACTTGATCAGTTTAAGTCAAATGTTTTTTTTACTGAGTGGAATGTATTCATTATGCAGAGAGCATATTCATAGGAAAGTCAACAAGGCTGTTGCATGGTAATGTCAGAACAAGATAATTAAAAAAAATTAATGGTAGAAACAGGGAATTGCCAGAAAGAAAAAAGATTATTGCACGGGTTTCCATGTAGGGTTCGAGCATATGAAAGATATTACAACTGAGATAAAAGTTTAAAATAATTATTGAACTGATTCCTGTTGAAGCGGATCAAAAATTTTTGTTAGTTAAAAATTAACCTTAAAACGGCATCTTCAAAAAATCCAAAGAACTGATAGAGCGAATAGAAATAAATATTTACATATATCAAATAAATATACATAATAATGAATTTGACACTTTTAGCGTTTCGAGCGAATCCCATTGATCGCATAATTCACCATCCTTCGTGCATGGAGAGATGGCATTATTTTAATCGTACCTGGATCGCTCTAGCACCACGGTTTTTTTCTTGAATCCTCTGGCACGTTTCAGGAAATTTTAACATTAGTGTTTACATGAAAAAGATTAAATATTATTAAATCCATTTTAAATGTTCTTTCTTCGAGATGGGAAATTAGGGACCTCCCTGAGATGCACCTAAACTTTTATGCATACATAATGCAATATAAAAAGTTTGCGGTGCACAATAATTACAAAGCACACATAAAATTTTTTTAATATGTAAAATAAACATATTTCGCACCGTTAAGTATTCTTTCACGTTAAATGCGATACACAAATATGATCATATCTGCTTTATTCGTATGGATGCTTCGGTTTGGAAATGGTCCTAAGTAACCACTTTTTGTTATTATTCTTGCTTTCTTGCTTTCCTCTCTATGTTTGCTTTAGCCTGTATGAAAATATTTTCCCGCTTTTTTACCGAGAGAGTTCTTGCTAATTATTATGAAATAATATATTTAAAATAATATATTGATTTCTCATTAATTTCATACAGAGATTAATTTACTTATTGATAAAAGATTGAAGTTATTTTTGCAGGCGTTTTTTACTGTCAAAGATGTTCGGGATACTATGGTGGTGGTGCACATTCCGGGAGCAATCTCGGTGGGCGGCATACCCACATAAAATCAAACGAGAACCTACGTTTAACATGCAAAGGCAATTACTCCCGGGTGCAGACCGTTCTAACGATGAAGTAATGGCAATGAACTCTCTCGTATGGATTGCATGTTTGCCTCGTGGTCTCCGGGACCAAGTTTTGACTCATTTTGATCTTTCATTAATCATGGACAAAATCATGCAGAAAATTTCTCGACCAATGACAAGAAACTTTCAATAATTATTGACGAGGATTTACAAAAATAATTTCCTAATTAACAATTAACCTAATTTAATTGATGAAAAGCAGCGTCGTCCCCCGAGGGTATCAACTTCTAAAACCGTGAGTTGGTGTTAAATAACATTTTTTTCGTAATGGTCTGGTGACACGATTGCGGATAGGTTTCCGTCAGTTTGATAATTTCGATCCCCTTGCAGAACCGAAAGTATTTTACAAATAGTAGTCGGTTAATCGAAAAACCATTGAATTAAAGTTTGTTTGTTGTCAATCAAGAACGGGCATTTGGTAACTTGGTAACCATTTTAAGGAGCATGAACCTGAAATTGAATTAAAATATCAGAATTCCGCATTGTCAGGAGTTTTTTCAGTTACGTGATGAAAATATCAGATCCCGTGTGTCTGTGTACGTATCAGGGATGTCCAATACGGTTTACCGGTGTGTTATTTGCTGGTAAAAGCACCAAATTTTCTTCCCCGCTTCCGTCACGATGATGATCGTTTTTCGCCATATATTTCGGGTGTTTGTTATGTGGCACGCGAGGAATTCTTCCTCTTCTTTTTTGCGCGACCGAAAACATCTTTTTGGGCGCTTTCATGCCAGGCCCGGCGACTTGCATTATATAATTATCGCGGTAATTGATGCTGATGATTGAATCACGCTTCGCGAAAAGCTGACGGACGAATAAGATGACGGCCATTTGCGGACGGCATCTCCTGCATGGATAGCCAACGATCCGTGCAACATTGTGCGATGGTAATCTATTAAAGCTCAGATTAGGTTTCTTCCTTGTTATTTCATGGTGCCCGATGTGTCTCTTCGTCGATTGCTTGTGCTCATTCCGTCAAAAACATTCCAATTTTTACGAATTTTCCATTTTTCGGGTGCTGTTGCTGTTGGCGTTAAACGGAGATGTGGTGGGTATTGAAAGGTTATTGCAACGTAAGCTAAAGGTTACGGAATATGACTCCCGCTGTAATGAATTACTCTTTAATACTAAGCAATTGACATATAATAAAATAATTTAACATCTGAATAGCTGAACTCCGTTTTTATCTTGGCTTCAAATTATTAAGCAACCTTTACTCTGCAAAAAATTTTCAATTTCATTCAAGGATTGCTGGTAGTTTATGTTTATTTTATTTCTATATTTTATCCATTGAACCGATTTCGAATCCCTCTCTCGTAACTTTGATATAATTTTTAGTAATTTGTGTGTGCATACATATATATTATATTTACTTAAATATATTACTTTTTAATCTTATAGTGACAAGCACATTTTATCTATTACAGCTTTCGGACAAACTGTTTTTATCACTGATGCCAATGGCTTTTGATAAATGACAATCATGAATTTGAAGATTATGCGGATGTAAGAAGAAATTTTAAAATCGTCCGCTATAAACAAAATTATGTTATGTTGAAATTCAAAGTAATTAAAATTGTATTAAATTTAGGTCAGGTTGTGTGGGTATAACCACCAACCACCTTGTGGCTGAGATGAAGTAATTTTCGCTTTAAAAAGAACTTCGTCAATTTACTAAGATTTTATTTTATATAACGTTGGATTTCATACTATTGGTTGAATACATGTTGATCGTTTTTCCGTTAAGAGGCCTCGGAAAAATTGCAACATGGAAACGTACTAAACGATTAGCCCCATTCATTTGACATCTTTGGGCTTTTGAGAATATCACTAGTAACAGCGTCTTTGTTGCGACGTAGTATCCGAGTTTGTTTAATGATGGTTGCACATCGGAAACTGTTACGAGGTCGTTTCGCTTATTGGTTCGTCGCAGTAGATCTTCGGAGTCGAATGACCGAATTCAGGTGTCTGATACATGATGGTGCTGTCTCAATACGTTAGGAAGTAGATAATGGCTTCTCGATTGATATTGCCCGAACAATCGCATTATGTATTGATCTTCCATGGTCTGGTCGTGGTCGCAGTTTGGATTGCATAATTTGAACCATAATTTTGATGTTCCTCCTCCTCTTGTTCCTTCCCGCTCCACGAAATCTTTAGGTAAAACCCATCATTACGGAAAGCAATCTTCCTCGGGAGTTGCTTTTTTTTTTCCATCTATTCGCCGCAAACCGCGGACGCGAAAGAAGATCCTTAAAAATGGTTCCACTAACTGCAATTAAATTGCAAGAGAAAAAAAGATCGCAGTGGTTTTTGACGTGCCTTGAAAAATTCCTCAAGTGATGCCACCTTTGTTTCCCCATAAGTAAGAGGAACAAACAGCCCGAATGTCTGGTACTTTTGCAGGATGGGGATTGGTCTTTTCCGAATTTCATTTCATCTTTTGAAAGTAAGCAGGATGTTTGGAGATGGGATGGGCCGTGAAAACAAATAAAAAATACTGGGGTTTTTGTACTGGAGGCGCTGTCCGGACGACGTTCAACATTCGAAGGCATTTACCAGTGGTTTTAAGGAGAAGAGAAATTTCCAACGGACGTTCCTATCGTTAGGAATACGAAGAACTCTTCATTCGCCAGAAACCCTTCAAGGAACACGGTTAGCAGGTTTTCGTCCAGAACGGTCACTCCGCTTACGAATGTGAGAATCTCCTGCGTGGTGATCTCCAATCTGGTCCTGCCAGTGCCTGCATTCCTCCAATCCACATTCATTTTTTATCATGTTCCCATGCAGGAACGAGTAGTCACGTAATTTCATGACACCACAACGCCGAAGCATAAAAAGCATCGTGAGGTGCCTATTTCATCTTTCCTATTTATTTGAATAATACATGGATGAGTTATGGTTTTATTCGGTGCGGATCACGAACGATCGCCCTTCGTGGAAGGTAAAAAGCCTTGACGTGGCAAAGATCAACCCGATCGACCTTTTACCCTTTCTCGAACCGTAGGAAAAGCATCAATTTTGCGATTTGACTTCCGCTTGGTCGAATTGGCACAGGAGGGGGCGTTAATTCAGAAGGAAGCAAAACGGGGAATCAGACTGGTGACTTCGCCAAAAATTTTTTTTTTCGGGTTTCGCTCTCTCGCAGGGAAAAAGTCGCCTTTAACCTAATTTTTGCATCCCCGATATCGTCTCAAAATTCCACCCAGAGCGTTAGAATTATACAAGGATGTTGCTCAATTCTCCAGAAACGGTTTCGAAATCGCCTCGCGCTAATTGCCACGTTAAAAACGGTATGAATTCGATATTTTTCCTTCGATTATTGCCACGGCTGGGCGAGCTTCGTCAAAAGACCTGCGGGTAATATCCGTTCGAAAAATATTTTTGACAGACAACACGCAAAGTTCCCATCGCGTGTGCCCAAAGCCATTATCTTTTTTTGGTAAATTGATTTCTTTTTCAAAAAAGGAAGAATAACAGTAATAAATTCGACCTGCCTTAAGGGCTAAATCAAAAAATCAAAGGATGGTCGCACAGCAACTTGCCACAGACCGCGATATACGCCACGGAGTTTTGTCGCATTCATTTTTCCTCACGTAAAGAGTGAATGATGCATTCAACGCGTGTAAAAATTCAAATGTGTACGACGTACGGTTTTTACCTCGTCATTTATGTAATCCCCGTTGTGGCTGAAATCGCAAAATATGGAAATATACTTTAATGTATTACCCTTAAACGTTCAAACTTTATATCTTTTGGATCGTTCAAATGTATTAATGCGTACCTGTTTATGTCGATGTAAATGGATGGATGACTGACTTTGTTTAAACGGCCAGCTCCTTGATGAGTACCTCACGTGCCAATCTTCGCTTTCATTGGAAAAAAAATTTATTTAGAGAGAGGCATCTTCGGATATCGGGTTTGGATAGACATTTGGCGCTTTGTCGGGAGTACAACTGCACCGTCCTTTTATATATGACGATATGGGTTACGACGACCGAATGCTTCGGTGTGGCCTAACACACGGGGACTTTCTCTTTTGCCCGGAATCTCGCGCTCAGGTTGACCATTATGCAATGCTTCATTGTCTATCGTTCACTGCTCGGGTTTGATCCATGATGAGGCAAAGTCGATTCTCTTAGTTTGACCAAATATCGCCGCTTATCCTTTTAAGGCAAATCTCGCTGTCTTTTTCCAGATGACGACCATTTTTGTCCTGTGGGCCGCATTCTGCGCTGCGGCGGTCAGCGGTCAGTCGAATTACGCTAGTCACGGAAATAACATCGAATATCAGGGAGAAGGACTTCCGCCCCAAACGGTGCTCAACGGAAAAGTCACCCAGCTCGACGACCTCTCCCCGGTAATATTTCTCAACAGGACGAAGGCCACCCTCAACTGCGTCGCCGGTTCCATGCAGGTACTTGGAATGAAAGACTTTGGTGGTTCTTTAGATTTCGTTCGACGGGAAGAAATCTCTCCGACGTTTCTTTTTCTCTTTTCCAGGTGGAGTTGAAGTTTAATGAGCCCTTCTTCGGTATCGCGTACGCAGACTTCGACAGAAACAGCGCATGTCAAATAGCCGGCAAAGGAAACCTCAGCTACCACATTGAGCTGCCTTTGAAGGGGTGCGGAACGCGACAGGTTTGTCGACTTTTTGGAGAGTTTTTCATTTGTACTAAGACAGCGTGTTAACAGATGGTTTCCGACGTTTGGAACGCGCTTCGGTGATTTGCTATTTAAGGGATTGTTTGGTAGGGAACTACGTACGTGAAGGAACTGCATGCGGAAAAACAAAGACAATGTCATTACGAACGTGAAATGACGGCTTATTTGGTTTGTGCTGGAGTTTGCCGGACTTTAAAAAGCTTCGGGATCAAACTAATATTCGTCGGAGTGCCAGGTCAACTGAGAATTTGGTTTTTCCTCTTCCAATTGGGGAAGAACTTTGGAAGCATCAAATTTTGCGTTGATTCACTGAAGCAAACTGGCGCAGAAGGCAGCCTGACCCCCAACGCCTACTGCCACTTTTTTACGACTAATTAGAATTTTTTTCAACAGAAACCTACGAGGGTATTCACTAATAACATTGTCGTCCGCTTTCACCCCGGACTGGAAATGGACGGAGACGAGGTGATCACAATTGTCTGCAGGTACCCACCACCGGTAGCTCCGCTGCCAGCTGCTTTGCCCGCCCCAATGTAAGTCGCATATGACGGATATTTCGATTCGGTTCTTGTCATGCGAAATAAACGATCGTATTTTCGTTATTTTCGTTTTGATTTTAGCTTGGAACCCGTTGTTCCGGCAGTTCCGCTGAAACCCCCGCTGGAAGGATACCAAATCCTCCTCATTATCTGCGCGATTCTTTTTCTTTCGCTTCTCCTCCTCGGCCTGGGATGCTCTTACTATTGCCTCAAGAACAGAAGAGTAAAAGTCGTACACAAGCCTTTCAGCACCGTAGGAACAGGTTCCGAAATCACGAAACTCTCCGGATCGAGTCTCGGCAACATTTCCATGTTCGAGGGACTGAAGATACCGCGGGCACACGCCCCGCCCACTGCCACCGCCAGCAGCTCGGAGGCGCTGATACCCTCGGAGCATTCGGACACATTGCCGAGCGACTACCCGTCGGAATCGCCGAGCTCGGCACATTCCGAAGTCGAAGACGTGGATACGAGAAGCCTTCCTGAATCTTTCCACGAAGTAGTTGCACCGCCTTTGGAAAGCGCTCAGAAATTTGACGTCCAAGTGCGGGTCAAGAGAGCCCCTCCGCCACCCCCCATCACTCCGAGCGACAGCATCTCCGATGTGGAAAGTCTAATGGCAGCTCAGGCGAGGAACCTGACCACCATCCTCGAACGGGAGGAAAGCGTTAGAAGTTTAGAGAGAGTGCCCAAACCCGTGCAGTCAAAAACAACTTTTACCTACGTTCCAGAGCTGCACCCTCCGCCGAAAATTGCCTCTCCCGTTTATTCGACGGTTTTGCGGAAGGACCAGAAACAAGAAGTTGCTTTAGACGTGCCATCCACTGAGGTTAGATCTATCCCGGTCAAGTCCCTGGACTCGGAGAGAATGGAGGAACGATTGACGGAAGTAATGGAAACTCAAAAGCGAATGGCCCCGCCACCTCCAAGCATTTTGCCATACAAGTCGGATACGGAAGTGCAGAAGATGACGGAACTCATAGAGCCCCCTGTCGTGGTTTCGCGCAGGCCGGAAATAACTTCCCATGTCGTCGATGACGTATTCCTCCGCACAATAACCGAGAAGAGGACCATCGAGGACATCGAAAGACACAAGCGCCTTGTGACCGAATATCATCAGAAACCGGTGCCCATTCCTCCCAAATGGGACGTGACTATAAGAAATTATCCAGCTCCCGGACAGGAACTGCCGAAGGATCCCGTATCAGACTGGGACACGTACTCCGAAACCTCAAATAGCACAATACCCACGACTCCCGTGGCGGAGCGACACCAGTCGAATATGAAAATGGATAGGAGTTACCTCAGTAAGTTGGACATATCGGCTCCCGAACCTCCCGCGCGAAACTGGGATGTTCTCACTAGAGTTCTCGAACCGACATATACTACCACGGGACAAATGGACATCGATGAACCTTCGACTGAAATCCTGACGACCACGGATAAGGAAAAATGGCGCAAAATCATAACGACGGAATCAACCCTTGGCACCCTCCTCACGGAAGCAACCGTCCGGGAAGACTACGAGCGAATCCGAAAGGATCCCAGATTCGAGCAGTTATTCGAGCCGAAGAAATGGGATGTGATCATACGCATACTTTCGTCACCGGAAAAAGTAACTTACGATAAGACGGGACAACCGGGAAATATCCGATACAAGAAAAAACCGGATTGGGATAACCGCAGCAGGAGAAGCTCTCTTCCAACACTTTACGAGTACGACTCCGATGGCAGCTCCAGCATGCTCACGCTTGTGCCCGACGTTCAAGGAACGAGCGCTTTCCACGACCTGCGCTCTCGAAGAACCTCCAGATCAAGTTTCCGCTCCGACGGCACGGACGTGAGAAGCATGACGGAAGTCATGGTGGACTACTCCCGAACGGACAGGGCCGATACGCTCAGCGACGTCTCCTCCAGGCCGAGCAGCTACTACAGGCAAAGTCGTCCCTACTACGATGACGACGAACCCGACTACGGCTACGCTCGGGGGTCTATGATGCGCTCCGCGAGCCAGCCATCCCTCGCGAGGTCCGCCTCAGAGTTCACTGAACACTGGCGGAAGTGGGATCCGGAGACGGAGCCGAGCAGCCCGGAGCATTCCCCGAAAAGCGTTCGCAGTGGACGTACCTCTATCGCCGGAAGCACTGTAAGCACGCAACGACGCCGTCAGGCAATTATCAATAAGACCCTCGGTACTACTTCCGGTCTTTCGAGGAGCAGCGAATCAGTTCTCGAACCGAACGAAGCGATCACCCCGTTCACGAGGCGGGAAAACGAGCTATTCTCATCGGCGACGCTCTCCAAGAGTGACGGACGCCTGGCTGACATCCCGGGGATGTCTATCGACGGACACCAGGAGCTCGTCTACAGCCGTGCAATTAGAACGTCCACCGAGACGATAAAAACGACGCAGCAAAGAGCGTGGCGTTAGACAATTTCAATTTTATGACCCTTGGATTCGTCAGTCACCGCATTCCGTCATTTTAACAACCAAGTGCCAATTTATGAAACTAAAAAAAAATGGAGAAAATTAACTACCAGTGCCATTAAACTCAAACTTAGATTAAGAATTTCCATTTTTCAGGGCTTAAAATTTTAATAATTACTAATTGGTACACTAACAATATTCGATTTAGCGCCATCGGGAAATTGTCTATGTAGATGATGGACGAAGATGAACCCTTTCATGATCGGTAATATTGAATAATTCGCCTTATCGCTTTTACGTAAAAATATTAAGGAAATCAGCCTAATTTAACAGCTTGCAAAATGTAAATTATCTAACATTATTGAGCCTTGAATCGAAAGTATTGCAAATAATGTAAAATTTTACTTTTAACAAAAATTGGATTAATTGCAAATGCAAATTTCAAAATGGATTAACATTTGCTTAGGAGCAGGTAAAAGCATTTTCTCCCCGCTTCTAATGCCTCATGCGGGAAAACTTTTCACTGCAGATAAAACGAATTTTCATTCATTCCCTGCCTAGCGACACGTCTTTCAATCCGAATAAGCAGTTTCGCCTCCGTGTCCGACCCCGTGCTGCGGAAAGGGCCCGTTTGTTCGCGAATTTGCATTTCTTTCCTTTCTGACCGATAAAGCCTGTCGAGCTCCTAATTGCGATCGGACGCTGTCGACATGTTGTTTACGAGCAGCCGATGTTTAAAAGGTAAAGCGCTGTGACAATCCTCAAATCCGCGCGCTTTTAGCTTTAATCCCCTCCCCCTTCCCCCCGGCCCCGGTCGAGACTCGTCCGCCACTGATGGCGATTCGTTGGGATTTGGGAATTCGATTGGATCACGTGACCAATTTGTTGACCAATTGCCTTTCTCGCAGCGCCTTTCGTAGAAAGTCGACCATGGGCGTAGGTAACGGGGAGGGCGCACTTTAACATGGCGACGGGGTGAGATTGTTCTCCGATTTTTTCCCTTATTTATAATTTACGAGTTCCGGAACGTGATGAATTTAATATTAAACCTCTGTGAGTTCTTTGGATAAACCTGATTTTTCATTTGTCACTCTTTAAAGGTTTCCAACCTTTTTTTTTTTTTTCTGATGAAGAGTGAAGCTGGAAAATTGGGTTTTTGGCATTTAACTTTCCCGATCGCTTTTTTTAAATTTTTTTGCCTGTTTAATTTTTTACCGGTTGGTGCTTCGGGATCGTTGCTTCCTTTCTCTCACTTCTCGGTGCTGGGTTTTTCTCCGGGGACGTCTCTTTACGATTATTTTTTTATTTCTCAGCCGCATAAATAAATTTTTTCTTTTTCTCGATATTCTCACAATGAAATTCTTTTCTTTTCCCTTTTTCAATTTCTGTCGGGGGGGC
>JAOWBB010014823.1:0-50849 GCA_028565995.1 Ricinus marginatus | reverse complement strand
GTATTGATATGTCGAATATATGTAATATTATATGTAATATATATAGAATATTACATAATAGTTTAAACATAGACATACTCTAATTATGTATATAAATATATATATAATTTCTAATAAATAAAATTATAAATAAAGATGTAGAATAAAAGATCGTAATAAAATTAAAAAAAATATTTATAAATAACAATGTGTAGATATAAATATATGTGACAACAAGAAAAATATACGATTGGTAAATATAATAAAACAAAACCATCTAAAGAAATGGAAATAACAATTTATATATATATTAATATGTACAGGCAGTATACATACTTGTCAATATTGGATGTATTGATATGTGTTATTTGTTTACGTAAAATATATTACATTTTCAATAATATTTCACATATATTTATATATATACTAATGGATTATGGTATTAAAGTAGTTCAGTATAAACATATTCATTAATGAATATTATGGAATGTATATATATAATATATATATATAAACCTTATATATAATATATATATATATATATAAGGTTTTTTATTTCAGTTTGTTGTGAATCTAAAAATTTATATTTTTTTTTGGTATGAATTTTCAATTTCTCACATAAATTGTAGGTTGGATATTAAGTATTTGCCTTGTATCTCATGAAACTGCTTTTGTGCAGAAGGCAAAGAGGAAAATCTCCAGTCTTTGCCGCAAATTAAAAACTGCAGTTGCATACTCAATAGTTAAAGGATTTTATTTACATTAATTCATCACCATCCATAAACACAAATGTCTATAAATATTTCAATACAGCTATGATGTACTGGTCTAGTGTAAATGCTTTTCCTTTTCCGACGTTTTTTATGCCTCTTAATTTCAAAAACACAAGGGGATCCACCTTTTTGGAAAATTATTTTTGTGCAGAAAAATTTCCATGAGGGAGGTCGTTATAAAAAAATATCGATCCTCGCATTTTTAGCGAATATTAAAAGTTTTTAATAGTAATATACTTTTACTAGGGTCTAACCCTGGAAGATTTATAAAAATCTTATTTAGATATTAGAGGCAACGGATTTTTTTTTTTTAAACACATTAACTCGCAAAATTTTCCGCTCGGGAAATTTTGCAGTGTTTCCCCATTGTGCGAAGAAATTCAGCAGCGCCCCGTGAAACATGTATTGCGTGCTGTACCTATTTGCGATGATGAAAGTTCTGTTACTAAAATCTGCCTTTCGTTTTCCGAACACTCCACACCTCGCAATCGTTCCGTTCACGGCACAGACCCCTCAGCAAGCTTCAGACGATATTTGGAAACTTTTCTCATTATGCAAGAAACTGTTTAGTACCACTTTTAGTATCAGTGCAACTAAAGCAAATAGTCGAGTCTGGCTGTACAAGCCACGCAGGAAACTGTGCTGCGGCGCTCAGCCGATAATTCGACTAAAAACTTTATAATTCAAGATTAATGTAATATACTACTTATAAATTGCTTCTGCTTCTGATTTCAGCACTTAGTAAACTTTCACTTGCTCTTTCGATTGCGACCTACATCAATGTATCAAAAAATAGGTTGTACACCATGAAAATGAAATTTATATTTCCTAGATGTATGTATATATTCGCTTAAACATTTACATGGTGTCAGGCATTAAAGTTAATTTTATAGTAAAATTAAGCTTCTTTAAGTTTGTAACAGAACTGACATCAACCAAGTCATATATAATTTTTGTGTATGTGTCTTTATACATATTGCGTATAATGGACGTATAAATTATCAAATATATATTTACAAATATGTTAAAAAATTAATTGTAGTGAAAAATGAACGGTAACTTTAAAAACTAGATGTCTCGAAATTTTATAATATACAATAAAATTGAATCGATAGAATCAAACTATATATTTTCCCACGTGATTGATTGAAAATATATATTTTTTCTCATGATCTCATAGGGATATGTGTCTGGATAATTTATGCGATTAAAGTAAAACAGTTAATGCATTTATATATACTATTTTTATATATTTTTTAAAGTTTTTTAGAAAACAATACAGAAATGTATGTATAAAAAAAACTCAATTATTTACAAAAAACATTAAATTGTAACAAACAAGAAATTATCATTCATTTTTTTAAATATAACCAAAAAACCAGTAAAACAAAAGAAGTAAATTAAATTCAACAATTTTTTTAAGTTACCCCCTTCGAATCCTAAATTCGCAATTTAAGGCATTAGTTAAAAAATGGAGAGGGATGAGCGCGGGATATGAAAACATGAAAAAAAAAATCGGTTTTTGACATGTAAAATTCTGAATGGAAAAAAGAGAGATGGACAAAATATGGAATCAAAGGCGTGCAACGTTAAAAAAAAAAAAAAAAAAAAAAAAAAAGTCCCCAAAAACCGCAGAAATGTTCAAGTCCATGTTCCATGAATCTCTCTTTCCGTTTGGAGCTTTTGCCTTCCGGACCCGCGGCCCTCCCAGCTGGAAATAAATTACTTGCGGCCACCGCCGACGCGGAGCACGATGGAGAGAGTGACGAGATACGCAGCAAGATGGCGCCATGTTGAATGCAACTCGGTCCGCGGTTCAAGATTTCCGTCCGGGGAGTTCCCCTTAGTAGCCTCCCGAGCTGGGCACCCCGTAGCTGCTGCTGGGACCGGACGGTGCGGACGACGAAAACGACGGTCCGGCCGGAGCCCCGGCTTCCGGATATCCGTTTCCGTTTCCGTTTCCGGCACCCTCGCTCTTCTGCAAAGTCAAAATCGAAATGAAATCAAAAAAACTGTAAGACCTTAAATTTCACTTTCCGCCAGCCGGACAAGGCGCTCACCTGGGTTTTGTACCTGATGAAGTAAACCTCCGGCTTGCTCGGCTTCGTCGGCACCGGGGTCGGGATGACGATGTCGGGCTGCTCTTCGGGTTTCTTAACCAAAACGTAGATGAGGGTTTTCTACAAATAAATCAACAGTGAAATTAATCGGTCGGGTCGAAATCTTTATTTCACGTAACTCCCTGTATGTTTTAATGACTGTACGTGATCGCCTACTACTTCAGGTTAGTTCGGGAACATCGGTTAAAGTACGCGGTGATTTGGGTTGGTCGCTGCGTTCTTGCGGGGAGTTGCAGTCCACGAGGAAAGGGTTGGAAAGGACCAGAAAAATCACGAAAATTATGTTTTTAATGATTCATTAAAAGAAAATATTTTTTTTTTTTTTATTTAGACGAACGCTCATTTTCTGCTCGCGAACCTCCTTTTGCATCCCTGCACGCCCCGGACGAAAAACCATTCTTTGGGTACCGGCGAAAACAGGTTTTTGCCCTTGCCGGGAGCCATTTCCTAAGCTAAAAGCACGGATAAACGCGGACGCCACTGCATCGGATTTTCTTCTACGTTAAATTTTTCCAGTGCCATCCTCCCTTAGGTTTGAAAATCACTTCGTTATATATTACCTGTTCGTCTTGAACAGGCGGCGGAAGGTCGGGCACGGTTGGTGCCGGTGGAGTCGGAGCCTTGATAAAGACAATTTTGTAGTGTTTCTGGGGCACAGGTTGCGGGTACACCTTTTTCGGTTTCATCACTTGCGGCTCAGCTGGAGGAACGTGCACGTACACGTGTTTGTGCACAACCTGTCCGTTTCCTGCTGGAGCGGAAGGTGCACCGAAACCGTTCGATCCTTCGAAAGTAACAAGAGAAAATAAAATCGTTTTTACTTTAATTTAAAATGCTCTCTTTGGAAGGTCCGAGTCTGTAATCCGAAAGCTCCCCCGAAAAGGTACGTACCTCCGTTGCCGTATCCGTTGCCGTTTCCGTTGCCGTATCCGTTGCCGTGTCCGTTGCCGTTTCCGTTGCCGTGACCGTTGCCGTATCCGTTGCCGTTTCCGTTGCCGTGACCGTTGCCGTGACCGTTGCCAGCGCCGAAACCGTTGCCCGATGGTCCACCGCTTGGATATCCCCCAAAGCTCGGTGGCTCGGGCCGTGCGGAGCACACCACGATGAGGGATGAGATTATCTGAAACGTGGGATGGTCAAAGTCCTCTAAATGTTGGGTTAAAAGAAGTTGCCTGAATCTTTCCCGGTCGAGGGATCGCGGTTTTGTATCGGTGGAAATGGCGCCGCGTACATCCGACGATCGTTTTAAACGAAATTCGAAACATTCCCTTGACGAGCGGACAACGTGGAACTGTCTGCGATCCGGGATACTTTGTCGATTCCCGCGATTTGTAATTCGAAAAAAATTTTTAAAGCCGGAATCGCGGATCTCCTGCCACGATCTCTTAATCACTCGGAAAAATCATATCTTCCGTTTGTTTGCTTTTCTCACGTCGCATACTTCCATTTTTTTGCTATTCTCTATATATCCGTTATATATATATATATATATATACGGATCTAACTAAATTTCGAGCGGCGACTCCGTAACACACTACAATCTGATTCGCGTTTCCTTGATCTTGAACTAGGTATTGGCTTTTAAAAATGTAAATCCATTTGCTGCACACTTCTCAAGTCAGTTACACAACAATAAATTATCGTTTTGCATTATATTCGTGTGAAACAACAAAATCGTGCCGTACGAACATGGCGACAGTTTATGGAACCGACTTAGACTAAATTATCAGATCGAATTTTAAAACAAATAAAATAATGCATTATAAGCGAAAATAAGTTTTTTAGTTATTTACATAAATAGTAAATATTTTTTTGAACGAAGTGAAAACGCAATAACTTCGCATACATCACAATTATATCTTACAGTCATTTGCCACGCAGCCGACTACTGTTTGATGCTGCGAATGAATGTACTTTCCGTTTTCTGTTTGTTTTGTTATATGCGAATTTGCTTATATGAAGTGTTAATATATTCTCGGTGTTCATATATGCTTTTGGTACCGTTATTAATTTGTCCAGTTCGAATCTGTCGTAAGAAAAAAAAAACCTTTATAGCGAATCATGATACGATAACACCTTGTATTTCCCTTACTTTTAACATTGGAATAGTTTGATTATTAAAAAAAGAAGTATAAATATTCCGCATTACTTATTAATTTGACGTTTTGAATGAAATTATCTTGTAAAACTGCAAATTAAAACCGTTATAATTTTATACATACATGTGTAAATAAACGCGAATGTATATATATATTTATTTATACTTATGATCGTCAAATGAAACGAACAAGGCTCCTGATATGAAAAATTAGCTTTTGCCAGTCAAGTTTTCAACGTCTGCAAAGATCCTAAAATTTATTTGAGGCTGTTAGAACTATCCGCTGTTTTATGGGTTTTTACGCATCTTAAAAAATTTCGCAAAAAAAAGAGATCTATAAACTTCTTTTAAAGTATAAAATCGATATATAATCCTTTAATAAAGATAACTCGATTCACGGAGGACGCTTCGCCCTGAGAAAAGTTCCTATTGAAAAATTAACTTTAAATTTATTGATGTTGAACGTCAGAGGATTCTCATATAATAATTTCACCCTTCACACATACCAGACAGATAATTATTCATTTATTTCGTTCCAATTTATATTGAGTCCGAAGCTTTGACTCATCACTTCTTATATAAACCGGTATTTTGCATTTTATATAAATTCATACTTTTTTTTTTCTTTTAAAATATTTCTTATCCATCCGAAATTCCAATCATAAATGTCGGGAGGATTTTCTGAAATTAAATTGCTACATTGCAATGGAATTTTATAATTAACAGTGTACGGTGCAGACTATTTGGAGAGGTGCGATGGATTTTTTTTTTTTTTCACCAAATGTAATTTAGGCGAAATTCGAAATTTTTCCATGCACCTCCGGCAAAAAGTTCCCTTGCGATGCGAGCAGAAAAGACGATCGCTGCCGCAGTGAAAATAAATTTTTCATAACCGCAGCATCGACGGCTGCAGATTTACTGCTTCGTCCAAAGGCTTTGGCGATGTTTCTTTAATGGCCGCGTCAGCGAGCGCGATGAACGTGAGATATTGTTCGGATGCTGCTTAATTAGAAAAGCGCAAGAAACGATGCATTGAAAAAGCACGAACCGCGGAAGAGATCCATCCGTCAGCAGCGGGAAATGCTAAGTTTAGGGGGGGGGGTGATTTGCAAAGCCCCACAACTACGGCCCCCTTCGAAGGGGTACGCGCGACAGAATCGAAATTCGTTTTACCATCAGTTTGTTTCTAAAGTTAAAAATAAAATAAAAAAAAATTCCCCAGCGAAACATGTTCGGATCCATTATTTCATTTTTATTCCGTTCCACTAAAGTCGACGCACACACGCGTGATCGAAAAATGTATAAATATACTTACCACTATTAGTTTCATGTTTTTTTTGCGTGCGCGTTTAAGGTTAACCCCGAGCACAAGAAAATAGACAAGTGCACACACTACACGTATGGACAACTCAAAGCCAGACAGATAAATGATGAACACTTTCTCGTAATTTCACTTTTTATATTCCGTATTACGCAAATAGCAAAGTTAAAAAATATATCATTTAACAGGTCTCAGAACTAGATGGAAATATCTCCACAAATCCGTACCTGTGACCTCACACCTGGATCGGTGCAAATTGTGCACCGCCAAGCCCGAGACAATTTGCATCTTTCTACGACAGAATTACGCGTTACATCAGAACGTGGAAAGAGTTTTGCCGGTCGGAGCTGCAGCAACAGGTGGGCGCGCGAGAAAAGCTCCGTCAGCGTTGAGCGAAACCCGAATCCGACCCCGTCTCGCGTGCTCTTCGTTCTCGAACAATGACGAAAGAGCCGGAGTTTCGCGTTCCCCATCTGCAGATATGCCAGCAGCATGCGGTGCACCTTCGTGATGGCATGCTCAGAGGCAAAAAAAATCGGATTTGCGCACCCAAAAAAAAAAAAAAAAGAAAAGCTTGACTGAAAAGCAACAAAATGTGACCGACTGAAGAAGACGGCACCTTGTACAATGAAATACGATTTTAATAAATAAACTTCGGCTCGGAGTCCTTTTCGATTTATGGCGACAGCATTTGTCTTTCAGCGATCGCATGTGCAAAGCATACGTGACTACATTTAAATTCACTTTTAACGTCGGGTAAACCCAAAGAATTCTGGTTGATCGAAATAAAATTTATATTTTTATCATTATTATGCGACAAAAATGCTTTATTTTTCGCTAGTTTGTTCCGTAAACTTTTGTTGATCCACCTTGAATATTTCTTTCTTAAGCTTTCCTAAATCGTTTTAGGTTCGGAAATTTTATTTTTACGTTAAAATAAGTCACTTTTTATTTGTCTGCAAATAAGAATCAATTATCTGCATTTGACCGGGGAAAAGCAACAGCGTTGTGAGATAATCTGCAAATAATTTTTAATATATATATATATACGCATAATTGCTTAGTAATATATATATAGTCCGTGAAGGTAACTCTTCCAGGCATCTTTTCACCGAATAAAACCGAAAAAAGTAACTTGTATGGATGAACAACAAAACAGTTTTAATTATAATCATATTATGTTCTAATCAAGGGAAGGGAGGGGAAATCCTTTTATGAAAATTAGAAGTACATACGATTAATTGTAGTTTTTCCCCGTGATTATTTGCTTATCTTCTGACGGGAAACTTAGGTTTGGTACCACGTTCGGTAATGGAACGTTCGGTTTCTGACCGTTCGATTTCGGTCCTCCGGTCTTTCCCTCCCGAAAGGTGTTCGCGCCACTTATGCAAAGCGAGTGAACCGACGAGTGCAATCGATTAACTCAGGTTTCATCCTCAGTTTCGCATCGGGTTAAAGCCGAAGAAGTGCTGAAGGAGGTATTTCAATGGCTCCTCCATTCGTGCGCTCCGAGGGTTCTTCCCTGGAGTTTTCCCTCATTTCGGGGAGAGGTTCCCGTGCACAAACCCTTGGTCCGGAGCAAGGGAAAACGCTTCGCGTTACACCACGCATTGTCCGGTGCGGCCCAAGCTTCGCGGGGGCTTTTCCAGTTATACAATTTCCTGAGAAAATTTCCACGACTGACTTTCACAAGCGCCGAAATCCCCACCCGGAGATGCATCAAAAAGATGCTTTTCTTTCTCTTTTTATTATTAAATGAAGTCCTTAATTCTCCCATGCATAAAAGCAAATTCCACGTGCATGCGACGAGGGTTTTGCGAGGAAGATGTTTTAAGTCATCCATCGTTTTAAAAGATAAAAGTCAATTTCAGCATTTCAGCTAATGTCGTACGATTGCGGTTAACCTCTTGTCGGAGCGGCATCCTCGAAAACGGAGACGGGCCTCGGGTGCATGCTGAAATTCCGGCCGGTGACAACAAACCGGTCAACTTCGTCGGGGAGATAATGAAAAACGCAGCGGAGTCGCTGCCTGACACCGCAGAAAAATTTCGACAAGCGGCTGATGTTTTGTTTTATTTGAAATGCTGTCGCTCGTGTAAGCTATTCGAACCGTTTATTGATACATGAAATGAGTGATTTTAGACGGTTCATCGTCTGATGTGCCTCAATGCAAACGGAAAGTTGTCGTATACAGTTTGACAGTATCCGTTGGATGAGCCTGGTGAATAATTTCCTATACGCGTTTTCAGCTCTTGCACGTGACGTTCACTTTCTGATCGAACGCTGTGATCGTTGCATCCCGTTTTTGTGACCCGTGTCGCTTTTACGTACTGGAAATACGCATCCAAAATGAAGCTTTGATTCACTTTCAAGGCATTCAAAGCACGTTAATTTCGGTCGGACGGTTCTTGAGCGTCGAGATGCAGGAAAAAGTATTTCGCCGTGAGAGTTGTCGCCTCCTGTGCCGGGAGGACAACTTCATCCGCTGACGAGAAAGGGGAAAAACGACTGTGTATGTATGAGAAGGGAAACCACAGCTCTCGGACATGTATCTCACGCAAAACCGTTTTCGTTGTTCGTAAGGCATTCTCACCGGGGCATCGTGAATAAGTAATTTAACTTTTATCGTTTCCAATTAGCGATCTCCTTTCAGTGTTTCCGGATCGGTTGGCGAAGGAGATCGAGAGTGGTGCGAAGCAAAGTGCGGACAATCCGATTGACAACTATTCCTGCCCCGAAAATTCGGATCCCAGCAGATCAGACAAGATCCCGACAGCGCCTTGATCCTTAACTTAGAGGTTATCTTGTTGGTGATGGTTGTTGTTAGGTTATCTTGTGATGCTTGACGTTTAACGACAGACCAATTGCGAACGGGTGCCACACATGGGTGTGGCGATGCCCACCGAACGCACTCAAAAGCCGAGAGCGTTCGGGCCGCATTTTGGAGTCGCCATCAGCATGAAGTGTGAAGTTCCTCAATTTTGTCATTTGGAGAGCGTGATGCGCAGTTGCGTGACCATCCTAAGTGCAACGATTTTATCGAAAAATCCTTTTTCTTATTAAACGTAGATTAATTGACGATGAAACGAATTTTCCGACCAGAGAAAAGCGTAGTCGAAAATTTAACATATTTTTTGACTGGAAAATGTTGATGCGATGTTAAAACGGACGGTAAACTCGATATGTAGTTTAAATCCAAAACCCCAAAAATGAAACAGATTCGAAACTTAGTTATAAGACGGTTTTAAAAGGAAGCAGAAGAAATCAAACGTGGCACGACAGTTATTAGACCAGATAATATCTGCACTTGAATGTACCGCTAAAGCCGCTTACAGGTATGTTTAGAAGCGAAGCCTCAAATAAAATAAATACATGAATGGACACCGATCCTGAGGCGGCGGTCGCATCTTGGTTACCTTGCCCTAAGCAAGCATTTCACGATGGTAGACAAAAACATATTTAATAAAGCAATATAATATGTGTAAAACAATATGTATGTATATATATATGTACATACACAAACAAATGTTTAGCATCGAATGACTGGTAATTAAAAGCTTTCCTTCTCAGTTTCTTCTAAAGTCTTGATTATCTGCCATTTTTTGACGGATAAAAGACGAATAATATCTGTCGAATCTAAATTATTTACGTTAATAATTTTTTTCCTAACAATCCCGTGCCCGAAACTAAGGCTAAAACGTCGTTATCCGTTAATTTTGCAATTTTTTTCGATCATTTTCGATAAAAATCGCGTTGACAGATATCGAAAATTTTTAACTTTTTTTTTTTTTTAACATTGTAGCTAAAATTTAATGAAAAGCTTGAAAAACGAATTTAGTTTTTATGTCTTCATCCAGATAATTTTTTAAATGTACAGCTTGCATTCGGAGTGGGCCATCGTAAAACGTTCATTTTTCAATTTTGCTACGCTTACATACATCGAAAAAATATCTGTTTAATGAAACAGGTTAATAATCATCTATACTCTAAGCGTATATTTATTTTTTTTCAAATATTTGTAAAACATCTATTCGCTAAATATAAACGTATTGCGCTGACATACACGTGCCAACTTTCCGTTATGAGACAAGTAGTCATTCTACATATTTTTCAAATACAAAATATATTTATTTGTACCAAAAAATACATATAGATATACAGATGGTTATTTACTATACATATATTTATTTATATGGCATGTTTGTTTCTTTTAAATTCATAGTTGTTTATTATTTATAAAATATAATTATGTATATTTTATAATATTTTATGTATGTATAATGATATTTAATATCAGTTTATATCTAACACTTAAATTTAAACAAAATCTTATATATATACACACAATATGGGTGTGTGTGAGTGTGGATCTTTTAAAGAATTATAATTTATTATATAAAGAATTATTAAAATATTATCCTATATAAATATATAGGAACGCGGATGACCATGGAATAAATTATTAAAACATGATGAATTAATAACATGCAACAACATAAAAATTATAAACTTAAATATTATTTGTTATTATTTTACACATTTATGTAATTTAGCAAAAACATTATTATGTGAATGTATAGATATTTATGCGCGTTACGGACTTAATCTGTACTTAATCACAATACTAATAAATAAAATTTAAATATAAAAGTAGCTTTCTTGTTAATAAAATTGTCCGCGAAATATGAATTTATACTCTTTTAGTTGCAATACAGCAAATATCATTTTTATTTATTATTTTTTAAATGTAAACGAAATCATGTTTTATGTATAAGTGTGTTATTACTTTTTCCATTTTGCACAAAATGATTTTCTTTGCTTTTTCTAAGCTATTACTTCGCTTTATCGCAGGAAGATATATTTTTTATAGTGACCCAAAATTGCAAAATTGTCATCGTAGGTTGCAACAAATGATGGAATTAGCAGATGGATGAAAAAAATACAAACAATTAATGAATATAAAAAGCAGTTATGCACGTTTTAAAAATAATGCATTAAATATGATGCAGAAATGTATTTAACATATCAGAAAATTTGTAAATTAATAATTGTAAAAATGATAATTAATTATTCCTATGAATTATTTTATAAAAAAAAAAAAAAAAGCTCTTAAAATTAATATAGTATCAGCTATAACTAACTCAGCATTCATCAATATTACATTATTTGTTACATGTAATATTATTGTATACATATTTTCTGAAAAAATTTTGTTTCATCCATTTAGATATTGTTATTTAAAGTCCAATCTTTTGTATTAGCCATTTATAATATAGATATAAAATTGTATCGTCAGTGATGTAATCATCAATTGATTTTTTACAACCGTGGATGTTCCTTTAATATCATCCAAACGTCTAAATAATAAATTTTACATATTATCAAAGATTGTATTCTGATATTCCTGCAGTGGCTTTTAGACTAAAAAATGGATAAAGCAAAATTATTTTAATTTAAAACTTTACAAAAAATTGTTTTCAGAAATATGCATGGTATTATTCGGGAGCGAAGGCATTACGGAGTAAAAATTTACGGCTAGAAGAGACAAATACTTGTTACGATGCAGTGCAGATTGTTTCCCTATTGTTATTAAAAGCAGCCAAACATGAGGATTGTTTATATTGGAAATTAGATAAATTTATATAATATGAACGCGATATTTCTGTGGGTTGCCGAACCTAACAAATCATCGTCAACGCATTTTACAATGTAAAATAATTTTTTTTGAAATAAAAAAATTATTCAGGAAGTACAGAACTCGAAATGAGTCAGAACAGATGGAGAGGAATAAATTTAAAGTACAGAATTTGGATTGATTGAATTTATCTGCTTCAGCGTTTCGTCGCCTTTGGAGCCGTTGAAAATTCTCGGTTTATAAAAGCGAGGTGGGAACCTCCCCAAGAGAAGATGGCAAAATTGGATCTTCCGACAGCAAAACTTTGCTGGAGCACTGCTCGAGGAGATCGCATAAAGAAACAACGGTCAAAGACTTCCGCAATCACACAAGTGCGATCCAAAGTCGCGCCATTTGATGTCCATTCGCAAAGGGTTGTCCAGCGGCAGGGACTCACGGTCGTTTTCCTTCGTTTGCGCCTCTTATTTGCCGGCGCTCCAGCGCTGGAGCCGGACTTCCAGCAGCGAGTAATCTTGAGCAGCACGGCTTCCTCCGGAGCTCGGGCTGCCGCATCCCTCAACTCACGTCAGGTCAGCGAGTACTTCGTCTTCCGATTTGGGACACGCTTGCGAAACTCTCTCCTACAGACGTCCATTGCTACATCGCGAGTTTTTTCCACAAAACTTTCTTGCCAACACTTCGGGGCCAACAGTTCTTACGTCACTAAATGCCCAAAAGTTATTAATTTTCCGTTCCACTTAGCTCGAATCCCAATTTTCGCTTTCTACTCGGCTTTTCTCCGGCAGCTCGCCTCGTGTGGAAATTGATGGAATTTGGAAAAATCCTAAATGAGAAGATTACAATTTGCGTGGATTAATCAATTCGAATTTGAACTCTTCTGAGACCTTTCTTTCCGCCCCCCCTTCTAGGGGAGGAACTCGCCCGATCGCGGATGCCACTTCCTCCCTGTCGTTGCAGCACCCGAGAGAAAACCGGAACTCCGGGGTATTTTCCTTGTCTTCCGCTCGTCGAAGGCGCAAAACGCGCGATTCTGCGTTTCGTGTCTTTAAGCGAAATTTTTTAAAGCGCTGACAACGTCGCAATCTCTTTCGCATTTCGAGAAGCACTTCGTCAGGTCTAACCTGGCGAAAGATTTCTTTCAACGGACCGCTTATTGCCCGGACCCAAGTGGACCAACCCAACCTCGCGGGGGTAACGTCCGCGCCGAAAACGAACCCCGCGCCCTCCCGTTCGCTTAATGCCTGGGGCCCAGAAGTAGCTGCTTTTGTTTCGCTTCGCGGCCCCGAAGTGTTCCATCTCTCCGTGAAGTGATAAAAGCGGACGCGCATTCGAAATGGCAGTGGGCCAGGGGGGCTAACGTAACAGCGTTGAATCCGCCGCGTTTCGAAAGAATCCGATTCGAAAATTATCACGGATAACGAAACTTTTGGCAAGGGCCTTCGTCGCGTGGCGCACGGTTAAGAGACGTAACCCAAATTTGCGGATCCCGCCGACGTGGAAGGAGCAACCGAAGTGCGCACCCGGGCGGATCGCGCTAAGCGAAGTCAAAATCGACGGCACCGGTCGAACCCTCATTTCCGCATCACTCCCCGAAGTTTAAGTGCACGAGAAGGACCATGGAAAGCGTCCGAAATTACAGAGCGCACGGTTGGAAACTTAAATGCGAAGGGAAATGAACGAGGAAGATGCGAGGAAAAAGAGATCGGATAAGAAAATTGAATTTTCAGTTTTAATTACATATAATCAATTATAATGAGATTAAGTTATATATTGCCGTAACTTTCTTTGTGTCACTTTTTCAGACGGCAAACGAAAACAAGAGCGAATTTGCCCACGAAGCCGCTTATTTAATGGCGAACCGGAGGAGTCAGCCGTAATTATCAATGATAGACGGGGTTGCGGTTTACGAATGTGCGCAAGGCGTTCGATCAAGCGGAGAGGGGAACGGCGTTCGACAGCCTGCGGTGCGGCGGCCGGGAAGAGAGGCAACGAGACGGAGGTGCGGGCGATGATCCTCTCCCGCACGTTATATGCGGGATGATCGGTTCAACTTCCTTCGGAGGGTCGTCGATTGGGCGAACGCTTTAACGCGCACCGAAAAACCGTTCGAAAGGTCCCCAGTGCGCAAGCGCGAGGGATCCCTGCCCGCCTTCGTCGCACAACTGGAATCAACCGAATCAGGTTGTCGATTTTCCGGCACATTCCCACCGGTGTGCTCATCCGAAAATTGTTTTGCTCAGGGATAAATACCGTCCGAGGCAAAAGGATCTTCAAAACGCGTAACGCCGTTCAAGATCCGTTCGGAGAGCTCACGCCATTCCGGATTCTGAGAGAAGTGCGTGCCTCTGCAGCGGACGTTTTTGAAATTTCATTTTCTGCGATTCTCCAGGAACCGGATATTGCCGCACTGCTTCCGAGACTCCGCCCTTAACGGAAGCTGATTCGCTATTCTGCCGTTAGGGTAAGATCACATCTTCGGGCGCATTCGACACAATAAATAATGGGCTGCATTCTCAGCCGGAGCGAAACGAGTCAGATCGCGTCCCGGACTGGATGGAAAATTTACCGAATGAAGGTTTGAACCGAATCCGAAGGTACCAATTTTTCTGCAAGTGGATAGAGCAGAGGAAATTGATAAGTCGCACTTGCCTGCATGTACTTTTGCTGGCCAAACAACACATAAATCGGGTATTGGCTCTTGCTTCATGTTACACACTTATTTCACACTTCTTTGGAGTTACTGGAACGGTGCCGGATTTGAAATGTTACTGGAAAAATGGCTACAATGCCTCGATCCACTTCTTTAATACTGACGAGGACATGAGACCCGAGGGATCGGTTAAAACCGAACCGATCCGAAAATCAGCTCCAGTTAAAATGATGCTGGAGCATCTCCTCGAAGCGTCTCCAAGAACCATTCTGGAAAAATGCATCGGAAAGCGGTCGGGCACCTTCCAGAGAACGAACAAAGGTGGCGGCACTGCAGAACAGACGTCTTTGACGATTTTCCCTTCATCCGCCCCTGAACTTACACGGGCGAAGACCCCCGATTACGTCCATCCAGTGGTTTTCGTAAAATCCGAGCCCGTTGCAGTCAGTGCCGTTAAGAAATTAATATTTAATTGCAAACCGCTTATATGAGAAAATTCCTACACATAATAACGAGCTTCTACTCTAATTATGAGCTATTAGAATGCGTTAATGAATGTTTGCAATAAGGGAAATTGAAGTAAAATCCGATATTCGTAAAGGTGTCTCAGAAGCGGGTATTTCGATGTTGCATAACGATGGATGGCGCTGTCCAGAAGAAGAAAATCAAAAGCATAAAGGACCGGAACCGGAAACGGTACCCTCGAAGACACGTGTTTAAATCGGAACACGGGATCGCCGTGCACGAAAACGAGAAAAACCCAAATATTTAAAATGTATGTACGACAAACAACGTTTATATATTATATATGTATATTTATTAAACGCAATGAAATAGAGTTTGAAATAACATTAAAAACGTAAAGTATAATAATAATAATAATAATAATAATAACGATATATAAGTAACAAAAATTAAAAAGAAAAAACGGTAATCTTAATATATATGAATAATAAATCGGTAATGTGTGTATGAATGTACATATTATTCGCTGGTTATATTATCGTTCATGTTCATTCATACTAATTTCGTACGGTAAAACTATGTAACAATTTGCGTTTATTTAATTACTTGGATTGTGATCTTTTACAGTTCTAGAATTCAAAATGATATAAGCGATTGAACCATATATAAAGGACTAAACGATAGGATTTGTAGATTTGATGTACGTTGAATGTAAATGACTAATTAAATGTAAATGCAATCACCTTTATTTACAATGCAACTTTTTGGACTCCGAAATTATGTTTTGATTTGCTTATCTGTTGTGACCTCTCCCCAAATATCTTTTCGTCTGCTGCTGTTATTATTATTATTATTATTATACAAAAAACCACGCTTCTCGTCAAACAATTTTTTTTTGGTTCTTGGTTGCCCATTTTGATTCTGCGATGCGAAGGACGTCTTCATGTTGTTGCCTTCCTCCAGCCAGCGAAAAGGTTCCAGACCTTTCGTTACCGGAAACTGAAAATGATCTTTTCCGGAAGGCGAAATATGTCAGACCCTCCTTGTGTATACTGCTTCATGATTTCCTTTGCCCACCGTCCTATTAGAGCAAAAGCAGGTATTATCGAAGGATGTTCCAATGCATCCAACCTGTTCAGGTCCCGTCCTCTGTAAATGGCATGCGTAATCGCTGCGAACGCTGCAGAGTAAATATCCATGAATTTTCCTGATAAGGAATACTCTGCCCTGGAACAGCATGAGGAGAAATCTCGAAATGAAGACAAAGGCTTTATATCTCATGTTTTTATTCGTATATTATCATTTTAAAAGACATCGTTACATCAGTGCGAATAAATCTTCTTCACGTCCACTACGAATAGCATCCTGATATCAGTCACATAACTTTTTTACATATTTAATCAAATATCCTTGCCTATCACACATTACTTATTTATGTGAATCGATTGCAGTACGTATCTGATGTTATTACAAGATCGATAATGACGTGTCGCCAGAAAAAGTGGGAACTTTTCTTCCATCCACGTGTTATAAGCCTAATGGAGATGGCGGCAGTGCCTTTAGAGAGAGAGATTTAAAAAGATGGGGCCGATGGAAGAAAAAATTTAAATTAAAGAAAATGAACCTTAGATTATTCTTGTCCAGTGTGATGAGCGTTGAATGTTCTTTATTCATTTCGAACCCGAATCTATCATCAAACGCCTTGTGCGGAGCGCCCTAAATGGTCATTCACCAACGTGAAATATCATTTAACTTGTAATTATATCCTTTCCTTTCCATTATGTAGATGATTATGCAGACTTCCCGTTTTGAACGTTTCGAATACGTTGGCTCTTGGTCGGAACGTGCTGCTGGTGAAATTATCGAAGAGGATGGAACGGATAAGAGTCAAGTTGGTTACAGAAATTAACTGGTTCAGATAAAAAAAAAAAAGAGGAAAATTTGCTTTTCCACGAGGTTCGTTACCGATTTCGAACGGCAGCAAAGGAATGAAGAAGCATAAGCACAATCGCCCGCAAAAAAAACCATTTTCCCTGTCGGCAGATGATGAAAGAAATTTTCAGTTCCTGTCGGTGAAGATCTGTTCTCTGCTGTTTTCGAAAATGTCCTTTTTCCCGCGTTCGACTCGAGTCGTCCTTTCGAGAAAACACGTTTCTGCAGTTGCATCCTGCTGTTGTTATATGATTTTACCGAGATAAAATCTAAGTATGAGCTCCGGGCCAACAGTTAACGTTGAAGGATATAAGTAACGAAGAATAATGATCAGTTACCAGTGAGTTAGGGGCCTCCTTTTTCGACAGCTTCCAGTCATCCCGTCAAATCAAACTGGAGGCGCACGTGGCGGCAATTTATTTCGGGATTTGCCAAAAGGCTTCTTTCCTTCCTCCATCCTCCGTGCTCCCGAACAATTAATCCATCAACGTTACTTGAACCGCGTCGTACAAGAAAAAGAAAAAAGTTCTCCCGTCCGGAATTGCCCAAAACGCTGTCGCAATCCCTGCTGATTGGAAATCAAAGCTTATGGCAGTGCATTGCCTCAACAATTATAACCGTTAATTTGCATTGCGCCGCGAACAAAGGAACAGCAATTAACGGGGAGATTGCTTTACTTTCAGGTTTCGCAATGGCCGCCGGAAAGGGAAGCGAATGCCGCGCAGACGCCCGGCACGACGCCCCTTCTGCCACTTCCAACCGAATCCTTGCGGAAAGTGGCTCGCCTCGCGGTGCACGACGAGGGATCTGGTTCAGACGCGAGAGCGACCCATAAAATTAGGTTAACCCAGTTCGACCTAAGCCGAACGGACTCTCTTGTATAACGAATCACAGTCATTAGCCTTGCCCAATAAAAATCCAATCTCCTTATGTAACTGCTTCGGATTTAGCTCGGCAGCGGAGTCCGATGCCACTTATTTCGTCCAAATTGTCAGATCCGACAACTTTGGTACGTGCAAAAGTCTCCCTTCACCTTAAACACAGTGAAGACAATCGAAATTTTTTCGGGATCCGACCAACCTCCGGGGCTCCATAACGAAATGTACTTTACGTTCTGAGCTTTCGATCTCCGTACGTCACCGCCTCCGTTTGCATTCTGAAGCTCGTTTATACCGAGCACTTAAATATGCGCCTTGGATAAATTGCTCGTCGTAAATTTAAAAAAAAAAAAAAAATGATCACTACTTGTGTCCCGATCAAAACTTCATATATGTTACGTGCTCCCGTACGTAATTGTAAGCACCAACAGCACAAACCATTAATTAATGCCTTCCGAAATCGGTTAGTCCGGACTGGACTAACCAGTCCTGACTGGTTAGACTGACAAACGCGTTTGCTTCCTGCCATCGGAAACCGACGACGAATTTTGCTTTTAATTCTTTTAGAGGTGGGCAGTCCGAAATCGATCTAACCGGGATTCGAGCTTCGGAAAACAGAAATGTCACCTTAACCTTAATGCAATGTTCAACAGCATTCGCGAAGAACTCGCTTGTAAATGTTAAAAATCATTTACGGATGGCGCCCGGTTGAGAAAAGTGCCGAGCTGAAATTAAAGATGCTCAAGTGAAATTTTCATTATTATTATTTTTTTAATTTTGAAAGATTTTTCATAGCTTAAAACGCATCGAGGCGAATGTCACAAATTTTCGAGCAATTCTTCAGCCACGAAGAAAACAAAGAAACCATAAAACGCAAATGAGGTTGTAATAAGTGAATTTGTTTATGCGACGACAATTGACGATGGTCTAGAAACTGCCGCAAATCAAAATAATTTTAATTATGAAGTAAAATGAATCGTTTCACGTATGCGCAACAAGCCGATTATCGACTGTCCGGACAAAGAATAAGAAGGAAAGAAAAACCCAGTTCTCTCTTATGAGGTAACAATTATCAATGTCCAAGCCATTATGTCACGTTCAGCGGGGAGATTGAGGTCTTCGCCGTGATGAAAAGTCGACAATTCGGTAAAGGATCGACGACGGTTTGGGTTTCACCCGGGATAAGGGGTCGACATGCCGAGGAAGCACACGGGGCAACGGGCGCCAAAGCGGCAGCGGGAATAAATTCCCTCCTGGGCGCATAAAACGAAGGGAAAAAAACTTGGCGGGCAACCGATTTTTGTCGCGCGGATTTAATTTTAAGAAAAATGACGCAAAGGCGGAGTCGCGCAGCGCAGGCACGCTCTCGCGAGGTGCGCGGATTAACCTGATGACGTAACTCCCGAAATGCACCGGGCAAGCGTCCAGGGAGTTTCAGCATTTTCGCGAGCGCTCTGGTTCCACGACACCCGAAAGCGAAACGCGAAAACCAGCGGATGCAACCGGACAGAAGCACTGGGACCGGTTCAAGTAATTGTGGGCTCTGTCGCAACCGATTTTCCCTTTTCCGACGCGGCAAACGAGAGCGCGTTCGCTCTCCCGTCGCGGTGAATGAGAATCGTTGCGATGCTCTTCCCCGTGCAAGGCGGATTCGGATTCGCGACGGCGCTGCAGTTCGAGCGTGGCGTTCTCCTCTCCAGCTCCTCGACGAAAGGCGTCCTTCTCCACGTCTCTCTCGGGGGCTCGGCCCCTCTGCCTCGGCACCGGAGGCGTTTAAGCCGCTCCGGAGAGCGCGGGGAGCCGAAGGAACGTGGAGCGGATTAGGGACTTTCAACAGTTAGGAAAAGCAAACAAGTTTTTCGTCGTGTCGCACGGCACATGGCACATAAATCATATTTTTATCGCTTGCACTCACGAACTTTAATTGGGTTTAATAGTTAATAATAACTAAATGCAAATGCAGTATCACCTAAAACCTAAATTTCCATCCACTCGCATCGTGAGAGCGAAGAATCTGAACGTCTAAAAATTAATGCCTGGATTTTACACGTGTTACCTATAAAAGGAAAGTTTTTTTTTAATGCAATAATTTCACCGACTAAATGTAAAACACAAAAATAAAGGGAAAATCGTAAAAAGGTTTTCGGTCTTAATCGCCGCTTTTATTGTTTGCTTTTTTTTTCTCTTCATATATTCTTTTACGAGCACACACACATATATATTTTTTTCTAGGTTTGCTAATATAAATTTATTTTGGTTATTAATTTTTTCATGATGATTTTGACCCAAACAACATTGGGTTTCACCTTCCCTTCATTCATTTATTAACGAGAAAAATAGAATTCCAAAAAATTTTAGAATATAATTTTTGTTGTTTAGAATATAATCATTTTAATTTTAACGATTGCATTTCGTATATTTTTTTTCTCAACTTCTTGTTATTCGGCTAACTATTTCGTCGTATTGATTTCCCATACGTAAACCTTACAATAAATGTAAATGACTTTGATGTTAAAACACCCAACGAGATAAAGTCGTGTACGCTAAAAAATGTGATTGATTTTTTTTTTTGTGTTACACAAACAAATTTCTATGAATAACAAAGTTTACAGATGACACTTACATTATAACGAAGAAAATGCGGATAAATATACCTTTTTTTTTTTTTTTTTTTACTTTTTGCATCATTTTATTGTTTTTATCATCAGAATTTATCGCCACGAGAGACCTCGGAAAATTCTTATCCGGATCTTTTATATTTTTCCTTGTTGTTGACATGTTCCAGTATTCATTTATTTTCCCTTACATCAACCGGATTAATATTATTTACAATTTATATGTATATACATATGTAGCATGCGATGTGCATAATATGTGATACATTAACCGGTATGTCAAACAGGAACCATCATACAAGAGTGTTGCGGGCAGAGTGATGAGGAGTGCGTGAATGCGAAAAGAATGAGAATAAGAGATTTGCACATCAATGATAAAATCTGATTCCACGTTACTTAATCTGTTTTGCTACAGGCATTTTAACACCACAAACGACGATTGCCACATCCATTTAGACGTAATTCTCTCCAGGGTGTTTTCCGTTCTCTCCTTGAACCTTTTTTATGCATCCCACCAAAGATGTAATTTATCCAGCGGTTAGCGATTAGCCTGAACTTGTATTTTTCCTTCGTCGGAGGAGAAAAGTCCTTGCCGAGGGCCCAAAAGCTCCAACTGCGGCGGCATCCGACACGGACTCTCTTGCGTCTCGTATTAACGCGACGAGCACCTCTCAAATGAGTATAATAATTGCGAATATCACCCAAGTCGACGCATGCGTTCTCTTAACCTAACCTAAACTTGTTGAAAAGGCTCCGTACGTTACACGGAGGAGGATGGTTCAAATGGCTCTGTTCAAATATGTATGAAATATTAAAATTTCAATTGTTATGAAAAACGCTTACGAAATTCGGTCACGGTGTGGCGGAGGCAGATCAGAAGTCAAGAATGGTTGGTTTATTGCCATTTTATAATTATTCGAATACGCAAAAGCGAACCGGACGATGATGGGTTTCGGATACCGTCTAATGCAGGCACACATACCGAAAAGGCGATGATAACTGCATATTTTATAAGCTTTGATTAATTCGATACATATATATATCATTTATTTTAATTTGTGATACCCCCCGGTAAATAAGCCAATTAAGATGTAGGCCATTTTCCATTTTTCGACGCGTTAGACTTGATATAATATGAAACGACCGCGACTATTCGGTCACGTCATTAAAATTTGAATATAAATAAGAAACCCGCAACCAACCTTGACTATAAATCAAATAGCATAAATTAATATGAATTATTCAGGGAAAAGAAGAAGGTATCAGCTCTGCAACTTGATACAGTTATAAAACTATTAAAAAGGAAAGGATAAAAAACTTTTTATCCCAATATTATATGCTCCAATGCATGGCAATAAAGGAATTTACATCGGAAAATGACAGAAGCGTCCCTTTAGTAACATCGGGCGGTTTCAATACGAACATTACTGAGAATAATAAAGAAAATCCGTCTGTACGATACCGAAAATATTGTGTACTTATTAACGTGCAAAAGCATCCGTGTAAGAAAAATATTAAACTTGAAATGCATCAAAAGACACTCCATTATTGCGTAACGATCAGTTTTTATCGTCAAAAATTCGAAACTAAGGTTAGGTTAGGTGTCAGGTACAAGTGACCGTATTTAGACCGTATTTTTATTTAACGAAGAAGTGAATTCCGTATTTTTACCGACTGATGGCGATTCAGATACAAGACGAGATGTCACACGTGGAAATTGGTCTCTTAAGCGGCTTCCATTATTTACGCGTACACCACTCTGCTCTGCATAAGCGTAAGGGTAGGTTGCGCCAATTGACCTCTTATTCGCAACTTTTCTTTCCTTTTCAAAAACGGTCGATCCCAGCGTGCGCGATCCCCGAAAACGAAGCAACGCGTTGATATTCATCGGCGGCAAAAGCTCGCGTCCAACAGCAAGCTCAATGGATAAACTGCAATAAGGCCCCTCGGCGTCAGTCTCTCGCACTTTTCGGGTGGCCCCCGAAAACGAGGGCAAAATCCTTTTGATGGAATTCTGTCCACACGCAAATGGACGTCGAGCCAGAAGTTTAAGATCTTTCTGGCCCCGTTTGGTAAAAATATTCGGGAACGCGCGAAGGGGATTTGGCGGTATTTTCCTTTTTCGCAATTTTGCGGATCCGGAAGAGCTTTCCCACGGCAAATCCCTCCGGATCTGAAATTTTCGAGGTTTTCCGAACGTCTCCGGACCGATTAAACCCCAGCGGGGAAAGGCTGCAGCGGAGCGCGGGAAGGGAAAAAAACTCAAACGGACGCACTCACCGTCAGCGAATAAGGATCATCGATCAACTTTGGGTTAATTACATATTACAAACGCATTACGAAAAGATGATAAAAATAATAAATGATTGCCACAAAGGAAGGCTTCCATTTGCATGCGTCACTCGCTTCGATATCGGCGCGCGGAAAATAAGAAAATTTTTTAAAAAATCGTAAACGTCATTTAGCGCCAACTGCGTTAACGCGCGAACGAAAATCGGGCGAGTTTTTTTTTTTTTTTTGCCGCAAATGTCGGAAAATGTCGCCCTTCCGGGATTCCGGAACGGAGATCTTCGTCGCGGTCGCCGTAGCAGAAGATTCTGCCCCGGGCACCAGAGTTGCGATCGGCCCGCAACTACGCGATTTGTCCGGGAATGGAGCCCCCGGTCCGCGACGGACAGCACGAGACCCACCAGGAAGCGGCGAAACGCGCCATGTCGGTTTGCGATATGCAAAACTTACGCGGCGGACGGAAGTTACGCAAACGGCACCGAAAGAGGGCCGGAAAGTGCATTCGGATCTCGCGGCAACGTGAAGTGGATCGAAAGCGATTCCCACCTTCGGATGTAAAAAACGATCGCGAAATGCAATCGCTGCCGTGCCTGAAACCGAGGCGGGCTCGGTACCTGCCCCTCCGGCACTCTATCATGGCGACGCTGCCTCCGGATTTATGCCGGAAACACGCCGAGGACATCAAACAATATTCCACGTCTTACAAGCGAACCATGGTTCTCTTATAACCGCGTTTGTCATGCCATCACTGCGACACGACTGTGCGTGTTGTGTTAGAAAGTAACTTAAACTTTAATTTATACCTTCAAATATTCATTGCCACAGAGCTTATGTTCTTATCTATTTTGTTATTCACCTTATACAGTTCATTTGTATAAAATATTATAATTCCTAAAATCATACATATATATTTTCTTTCATCAGTGTTATTTAAATCCATGCAAATTATTAACGTAAATATATATATATATAATAGAAAAAAATATCTCATTTTTTTCCTAAATATTTTCTCTTAAAAACCACATAACAAGCAATTCGCTTATTTCATTTTTCGGTTTGCATTACGGGGGCGGAAAAAGACAATGCGTACCATGTTATGCAAAAACTTGCGCGATCGGACAGAAACTTACGTTAAATCGAGAAATCATGTGGGGAAAAAATAAGCAGTTGCACAGAGGACCATGTAAAAACAAAGAATGGTGTGCAAAATTTAGGTGCGAAAACATGTATTTTTTTTTTCAATCTTTATTAAATAACATAACTAACACACGTGACGAAGGGAACATTAATAAGAGTCACATATATCCTTCATAGCTCCTATCTCTGAAAGCGAATTCGGTGCTTATAATGTTAACCGATTCCGGACCGAGCAAAAAACTCGACGATACAGAATAACTGTGATGTATATTCAGGTATTAAATGTGTCATACGAAACGCTGAACGTATTTCGTGTAATTTTAATTAAGTTCACTTTTATATGTAATGTATTAATTTATCGTTATACCAGCAGCAAATGATTCACATTTTTTCTTGAACCGAATTATTTTCATATGTAATACAATTCGATATAATTAAGATAATATCTGACAACAATATCCAAAGAAATGCCTTAATTAGCGCAAGATTCATAATTAAAGTAATCGTCAGAAGTAACGCGAACGATTATAATTTAGATATTTCTGTTGTCTCTTCGCACTGTCATTGCCAGATGATTGGGGCATGTTTATTTATACTGCACATATTATCGAACCTCTATTTACATTTCCCTACATACATAACGTAGCTGCAATAAAAAACAGAATATGAATCCACTTTTGAAAGAAATTTTGAAATTGAATTTAACAGCAAAATGAATCGATTAAGTACATTTGAGGTCGATGTTTTTCTTTCACGTGCAAGTCGCCCATAACTAAAATCAGAATAACTCGCAGCACATCCTGCCGGAAGTGAAACACATACATCGCACAGGCAGAAACCCTTGCGAGCTTACAAATTCCGATATTCATAACATGCAAAAATCAAGTATCTTGATGGAATTTTAGATAAGGAATACATAAGGAAATAATTATTTCAATATACGTGACACATAAGGTGAACACAGGTAGAGGACCTAAATGTTGCAAATACAATCACTGCTTGGGAAATTAAGTTGTTCGCCCCGGACCAGTCGGCAAACAGTCATCCACTCACCTCCTCGGTACTGTGTCTCGTTTAAAAGGAGAGAAATGTATATATCGTTACATGAACGAAACCCACGGGACTCCATTGTTTTCCTTAACCCAGGGCAACCAATATCGAAATTAACTTTTCCAGTTTTTTTTGGTTAGTAAAAATTCAAAGTCGCCCTTTTGCCCTATGGAATTTTCCTCAGGTTTCCCATTCACGATTCGGGAGGGAAAAATCGCTGCTTCTGCTTCAGATGCCTCCGATTAACATTTTCACTCGATGGGGAAGTCGCCGAATCCACCCCTCGAGAGCAAAAAAAATATCCTTCCAACCTAAAAAAGTAAGCAGTTTGTATGAAGCCGAAGGTATAACGAACACGCTTCGGTAGCAGAGGAAGAGCAACACCGTGTAAAAGAGGTGGTTTAGTCGAACTAGGCGGTTGCACGTTCCTGCGGCCGAGCTTACGCCGTTCGCATCGCGATGGACTCTGCGAAACAGGAAAACGAAACCGACGCCTTACAAGCGGAGGGCGTGACGAAAAGAAATGAAAAGTGTGCAACGCTTCCATTAAGCGTCGAAACTGAGGATTCTGCAATATTAATTCCTCGGTGTGCTTCAGGAAAAAGGATGGAAGATGACGTTGGTTTCCTGGAAAGAATGAATTTCCAGGAAATGGAATATTTCCTCATCGCGCTTTATCTCGTTCCCAAGAATGTTACGCGATCTTTCCTTGAATTGTTTTCCAGTTCCGAGAAAGAAAAATTATTATTATTGGTTCTGCAGAAAATTATCGGATGTTTTCCCTTTTTCGAAGCTGAAGGCGGATTTTCACTTTTCTTTTTTTTCCGCCCAGAAGGAAAACGACCCGCTTTTGCCGTTTTCCGCGGCGGCGACGCCGTCGCGTCACCCAACCCAACCCCGTCCGCAGCGAATCCCGCCCGTTAATCGTAGGGTCACCTCTGCGGACGGGTCAAGAATCTCTCCTTCGGATCAGCGGTTGACCTCCTTGAAGCGCAGATCCCGTCGCAATCGAGGCGAGCCATCTCGTGTCATTCTGCACGGTTTTCCCGGCGGGGAATTCCTCCCTCCCCCCCCGGGGAAAATCTCCGGGGCGGTTCGATGAGCTCGCATAATTTGCCAATTTCGGACGAGAATTTGCCAATACCTCGGCATCACGAAGTCCGGCAACTGCCTGACGTCCGACGGTTTGCGGATCGTCGTCGAACCCTAACGACGGAGGCGTCGCATCTTCGGGGGCGATGGCGGCGATTCGAAACCGGGACGCGGAGACCACCAGACCCGTCGCGGCCTTCGACGTTTCGCTCCGGTCCCTCGCGACAGCGGGCAATCGCAGTCGCTTGCGAAATCCTCTCCAAAATGCGAAAAACGCTGATTCGAACCGACAAAAATATTTCGCACGAAGTTAACTGCAGAAGCGTCGTGCACAGGGTTACAAACCTCGCAATTAAGCGACTTCTTTCTGTGGCTTCCAGTTCGAAATAATTTTCAATTTTTGTTTTTCCGCGCCCCGGTGAAAAACGGGTTTTTCCGGAGATCGAGATTCATTTCTTCCTCTGCTCTCGTTTACGGATTCGTTCGGATGACCGGCTCAGGGATTTCCGGTTTAATCACAGGCCTGTCTTGGTTTGTAAATATATATATTCTTCCCGTCGACTTTATTCGCGTAATTATTCAAAACATTGATTTATCGAAGTCCGGTTACGAGTAACCGCTTTTGGTTCGAGCGAATTCATTTTCGAATCTCCGCATGTAACAGTTGCCTTCCGTTATTTTTTATTCAGTTCGCTAACTCCGCGCCGTCGGAGCAAACGTTCCGAATGCGTTTCCACATTAAAGAAGACCGGTAAAATAGACAAACCAGTTTCCTTTTTTTGTTGCAGACGCGTCCGTTATAAACGCAGCCTTTTTTCTTTTTCTTTTTTTTTTTTTTCTTTTTTTCCTCTCTTTCAATTCTCTTCCCCTTTTCGTTTTAAAGTGCAGTCGGTGATCACGCGGGACGCCCGGACAGGGAAACCGTCCTTACGAAAACATCCTGCAGATGGCAGGAGCGAGCGGGTCGCGGGACAGGCGGACGGTCTTCGCGATTTAAAACCCGCCCGTCAGAGCGAAGCACCGGCAAAGCTAAAATTTTACTTCCACGTCGGGTTCCATTCCCATAAATTTCGCTTAGATCGAGAGCTTCGCTTCACGATTCCCGCCCTCATCGCGAGATTTTTCCCCTCCCCCCCTTCCCCGCCACCCGGCAGGTCGCGCCACTCGTCGCGGACTTTCGCGCTCCTCTCGGTTCCAGCCGTCGCAGTCAGATCGCGGCACGCTCCGCGAATGCCGCACCTGCTCTCCGTTTCTTTCCGGTTTTTTTTTTTTTTTTTTTTTTTTTTTTCGCGTTCGTTCCGTCAGATCGCGACACGACGCAAACCGTCGGCGCGGCGGGGGCTGTCAACTTAAAAAAAGGGAACGCGGCTGAAGTTTCAAGGGTGAAACGCAAAAGGAACGCTCCGGAGAGAAATAAAATGAAAGGAATGGGAGCGTTCTGCCACCAAGGTTCGGGTCGCAGCCCGTTCGGAAACTGAATTCCGGAACCGGAAACGCCCGTTCGGAATTCGTCTCGGGGAAGAATGGAAAACGAGGAGGAAAAAAAAAAGAAACCGATGCGAGTTAACCCGAAAGCCCCCGCCGCAAAGGAAACTGGCGAAACTGCACCTTCGCAGACGGTTTTCCTCGCGATTGCGTGCTCCCGTTCGGCGCGGGGTGGGGGGGGGAGGGGGAAACCGCGTCCGATCCCGCCCCACCCGGCAGCATCGAGCGGGGGAAGGCCGCCCCCGGCTCGCCTTGAAACGTTAAAACTGCGGCAGCGGCAGCGAACACTGGAAAAAAAAAAAAATTTTACAAGGGAGGAAAAGTCGGTTGACTGGAAAAACCGAGAAATAAAATTTAAATGTGAATATTCCGAGACAGAGAAAGAGAGAAAAAAAGAAAGAAAAACGCATCGTTTATTAAAAGTTTTACGTTTTATTTCAAAATAAATTTAAAAAAAAAAAAAAAATTGAGCATACAATTTTATCATATACTACAACGAAACGAATTGCATTTATTTATTTATTTATTTATTCACTTATTTATTTCACTTATTTCATCATTGTTTTGCTTGAAAAGTGGCAAAAAATTAAAATAAAAAAAAAAAAATTTTTTTTTTTCCTTCGCTGTTTACAGGAAAACGAGCTGGGGAAAAAGGGAATTTTTATGTTCCCGTTCCTTTATTGTTACAAATAATTTAAAAAAAAAAAAATTAAAATAAAAATAAAAAAAAATAAAAAAAACCTAACAACGTAGACAAAAAGAGAGCGCCATTTTTTTTTTTCATTTTTTTTTTTTTATCGTTGATTTGATTATTTATTTATTCTTTTTATTTTTATCTTTTTTTTTTTTTTTTGGTGTTTTTTAAGTACTAAGCAATAACAAAAACAAATCAAGTGACTGAGCCAAGGAGTTTGGAAAAAGGAGGAAAAAAAAAAAAAAATTTTGTTTTCGTCCAAGGAAACGACTTTGGAAGGGTGCGGGGGCGGGGCTTTCAATTAGGGAAAAGGGAAAAGCGCCTTCCCCTCCCTTTTCCTCGCGCCGTCGAATTTTCCCGAACCTCCTCCGCCTGAAGTTCGTCGAGATTTTTTTTTTTTTTTTTTACTTTTTTATTTATTTATTTTTTTGTATCTCGATTTTTCCCGATCTTCGAGAGTTCGAGAAAATAAAAAAAAAATTTTTTTTTTTAATTTTTGTTTTTTTTTATTTTATTGTTGATGTTTTTCTTCTTATGTACACAAAGAGATTCCTTTCTTCACTTTAATGATTATCATTATTATTGTTTATTATTATTTTTTTTTTTTTATTATACATCAATAGAGTTAAAAAATAGCTTTCACTACACAGAATTAGACTTCGAATTTTTTTTTTTTTCCTTTTTAAATAGACAAAACTGCTTTCTTTTCTTTCTCTTCTCTTATTTTTGACCGAGCCGCTCAATGAGGAATGGCGGAATGGATTTTTCGAGGGAAGGAAAAAATTCACGTTTGAGCTTCTCCTCCCACGGGGAGAGCGGGAAAAAGGATCCCGGCGCTCTTTTCCCGCGGCAGACGCGGGACGTGCCCGCTTCGGGCGTCGGCCTCGGAAGACGGGCGCGGTCATGCGGCGCACCCCGAATGACGAGCGGGATTCCGCTCGCTTCGGAGCCGCGGGGACAGGACGTCCCTCCCACCCTCCCTCTCCCCCACGGGGGAGAAGGGACGCCGGACCCGAAAGCGGAAGAGGGGAAAGGGGAGAAGAAAGGAAGGGGAAACGCTCCCGGTTCGCGCGGCTCGGCCCGGCGACGCGGAAACCGGGAGCGCCGCACGGGAACTGAGAACGGGACGCGGGCGAACGGATCCGGGAGCGGGGACGCGCATCCGCGCTCCCGACTCGCACGCAAATGCACGCCCGAAATTCCGATCGCTAATTACGCTCCCGCGCCGGACTCCAACGTGCGGAGCACGTGGACCGACGCCGATCGGAGCGGCCAACCTTGCGGCGTCGAAGATCGCCCGGCATCCGGCCTCGGCACCGGAGCCGACTGAGAAAAAGAAAAGAAAAGAGCAAATAATAACAATAACAATAATATACACATAATATGACTTATATTATCATCATCATCATCGTCATCATCACACGTCGTATCCCTAATTGTGATGTTATCCACACACAAAAATGCAAAAGGATCAATTATCTTATACATATATATTTCTATATACATAACAAAAACAAAAAAAAAAAAAATGATTATATTCTCATTCTTTAGCCGCCCACTTAAGTTTACGTAATAATAAAATATATATAATATATATATATTTCTTTTTTTACAAAGGCCCTCAATTTTTGCCTGACGCTTCCTTCCGCATTACTTTTTCCTAAAGCAATTGATCCTTTCACGTGTTTCGTCGAATGCGTTCGGGAGGCCGCTGCATTCACAAATGAAAAATAAAATAAAATAAAATAAAAATAAAATAAAATAAAATAAAAGGATATTTACATGGAAAAAAAATGCGTGTAAAAAAAAAAGAAAGAAAAAAAGAAAAAAAAAATTAATATTTATACAAAAAGTGGCTGAATTTCCCCACAAAACGCTGTTCATCTTCCTTATACATATTTAAAAAGAAAAAAAAAAAAATCACACAAACACTGACGAAAATAAGAGAAATTTCAAATGACAAAATACGCGTTCGCGAACGTTTTTATTTTTATTTTTATTTTTTTCCTTTTCCTTTCTTTTCCAATTTGCTTTTATCTTTCTTGCGTCCACGTTTGGTTTCCGCGTTTTGCCGGCAAGGCTTTATTCCCATTTGCGATGAAAACAAAAATTCGAAAGACAAAAAAAAAAAAAAAAAAAAAACTAAAATGCAATTAGAGAGAGAGAGAAAAAAAAAGTTTTTTCCTCTCAATTAAAAACCAACTTGTACAACCACCACTTTCATGTCAGCGATAATAACAACATTAAAAATCCGTACCGATATAAATTTCATTGTCATCTTCGTCATCGTCAATCATTATTTTTAAGTTTTAGTTTATCCGCGGATAAAATCTATCGGCGTTTAGAGTCTACAGATAAAAATATTTTTTTTTTTTTCTCTTAGTGCGAAAGGAAAATTTGAATTTGAAAGAGAGAGAAAAAAAAAAAAAATAAAGAGAGAGATTCCATTAATGAGCACAAATGAGATCAACAAAAATATTACAAGGAATTTCATTATTATTGTTATTATTATTATTATTATTAAAACTCAAAATGTTTAAAAAAAAAAAAATTCAAAGACCTGTTTGCCAATTCGATAGGTTTTTCGAAAGCTGTTTTTTTTTTTTTACCTCCCCCCCCGCCCTTCTCCTTGCCTCGCCCCTCGATAGACAGACGGGGAAAGGTTGAAAGTCCGAGTGCCTTTCCCTCCCCTCCCCTACCCACCCGGGGGAAGAGCACGGCATGGCAACCTCGCAGCAATGGCCGCACAACAGGTTGCTTGAGCGCGTCGAGGAGCCAACGTAACGAAAAAAAAAATTCCGCACCACGAGGGTATTCCGGAAAACTTTCGCCTTTTGGGGTTCGAACGGGATGGGGGTGGGTTGGCGGCGAAGACAAATTCAATCACCGAAATTACGTTTTTCCTTTCTCCCTTCGGAGTGCGGCAGAAAAACACAAAACTTTGATATAAATACTGAATATTTAATGTGTGTGTATATATATATATATATTATGTAAAACAATTATATTTTATTGCGGAGACAAACACGCAATAAAGCATTCAATCTTTGCAACTTGTGTGAACAGCGGGATTTCTGTTGTTCATTGTGGCAGTGAGGGGGTTGCTGCTTCCCCCTCCTCTATTGAACCAGCAACAACGCCGAAAACCGTCATTTCGGCAGTCGCCCCCCCGGGGGTGCGTGCTCGCCGGACGCGTTGCGACTGGCGACGCCGAAGATGTGAAAATTCGAGGGGCGGGGGCGCAGCCGACGCTCAGATCGCTCGACCGGAGCGATCGCGTGGCCTCACCAAACCAGATCATCCGCTGATCCGAGCATTATGACACTTGGATGGCGAATCATCGATCAAGATCGGAGAACCGCAACCTGGCTGCCGCGCTTAACGCGACACACTTAAATATCCGAACGTTTTCCATTACACGAGCTCTTTCGCACGCGGTTCCCTCCATCATTCCGGTCCATTTGCTCCTTCGAACCGGTACCGGTCTCGAGGACGACGAAACGGAAAGGAATCGGGGGGAGCGTCGCGCCGACGAACGCCTCTCTCCCCGTTCCCGCGCGCCGCAGACCCGAACGCCTTTCGGCCGTCGTCGGCCGGTAGGAAAACGCGGGAGGGGCCACCGAATGGGAGTTCGCGCGAAACCGGAAGCGACCGGGAAGGAGTGCCCGAATCTCGAATGCCGCGGGAGTGCCACCCCGAGGTGTTTTCCTCCGGACGAGCGAAGACCATCCCCGGGCGGGGAGGAGGGGAGGGGATCGGACGGCAACCGCTCGGAAACGCGTCGTCGGACTCCCTTTCCCGCCCGTCCGTCGTGAGCTTCGGCAACCGGAAGCGGGACTCCGGAACGCGGTGGTTCGAAGGATCGGCGATTCCCGCGGTGCGCCGAGGTCGCCGCGCAGCTCGGAGTCCCCGAAGGTGGTGCGCGGCACCGACGCCGGCTTCGTGCGGAGTGCACGGCGCTGCTGCTCCGTTGCGGACCGACGGCGAGCGGAAATGCAGGCGGAGGGACGCCGGATTTTCGGCGTTCGGACGACGCCTTCGAGGACCGATCCGCCACCTTTCGCTACGTCAACAAATTTTGCTGTCTTCGAACGTTATTTGGCAAACACGTTAATTAAGAATGAGAAAAAAAACCGAACTGTACATAATATTTAAGAAAGAAAATTAATAATTATTCGTCTAAAACGAAGCCTAATATTATTTATCTTTCAGACCGGGGACAGTATGATCATTAATAACAGAACTAGTCGGTTGATGAGCATAACTCCGGATCTGATGCAACGAGATTAGATTATTCGGAAAACTCACACAGTTATTACCATTAGTTTTATTTATGTCTAAATGCAAACCTTTATTTTGAAAACTAATTGTATCGTAAGGTAAGTATGGTCTCGTGTTGTAATTTATTTGATTAATAGGTGTAAACGCACTATTATTTAAATTGTTCTTAACTTCATAGTTAGGAATATCGTTAGGCATGTTGGATCTGAGGAGCTCCTCCTCGTAGTTCTTGTTAATGTCGTTCGGCTTAAGCGTCGGAGACCGCTGTATGGTGTCCGCCAGCGGAGTCCTCAGATCCGGCGAGTCCCTCAGCTCGTTCTGCTTGTTAAGTCCCGCGAGGTGGTGCTCTCCCAGTGCGGAGAAATGCTGCAGGTTCTGCAGGTTTTCCTGCGATATGGCCAGGCGGTCGTGGTTCGCGATCGCCTCCACCAGCGTCTCCGAGTTCTTCCAGTACTCCGTTTGGTTTATCCGGTTCAATCCGATTCCGAGTATGGGCGAGCGTTTGTCCGTTCGCTCCGAGTGCTTCGACATGTGCTTCGTGAGGTACGTTTCCTGGGTGTAACTTTTACCGCAGTACGGACATATGTGAGTTTTTAAATGTTTCGATTCCCTATGTTTTGGTATGTGTTCGAGGAGAGAGTTCTCGTCTATGAAACATTTGTAACATGAATTGCATTTGAACGGCTTGTCCTGCTGGTGGCACCTCGAGTGCGACTGGAGGTTGCTCAGCTGGCTGAACGCCTTGGAGCAACTGTTGAACTTGCATCGGTAGGGTTTGTCCCCCGTGTGGGTCCGAATGTGCTGCTGCAGGTGGGAGAGTTGAGTGAATTTCCTCTGGCATATCTCGCATCGATACGGCTTTATTCCTAAATGTATCCGCGTGTGCTGCGAGAGATAGCTGCTGTTGGCGAACGCTTTAGAACACTGGGTGCATTTGTACGGTTTCGCTTCTCTCATGTGGATCTGAGTGTGGAGCTGGAGATCGGCTTTCGATCCGAATACCTGAAGAGAAGAAAGAAATAATTTAACGGTACTGAACACGAAAAAAAAAATGCTTGCTCATGCACGCACTCGGCCTTTTACGATACATTAAATTTAAATAAAGCAGAATATTTTTTCGGCAATCGTAACTTTGAGGGAGGGTTGAAAAGCATTAAGGGTAGTTAGCTATTTTCAAAAACAGAGGAACAAACGATGGCAGCTTATCTGCCATCCATTGTTCCTCTTGGAGCCACATTAAAAAGGGGACGTGGACTGCGACGTCCCGAAACGTTCAACGGCAAACAAAGGGAACGTCCTCGGCTTTTAATGAAACTCTGGTTTCCATCAACCCGTTCGCCATTAATCCCGTGAAAATTGATAGAAACGGCAGGTAATCCTCCTTGCGACGACTCCGGTAGCTTTTCCCAATTTAAACGATCACCAAGAGTGGCACTCGTCCTCCTCTTCGGCAGGTTTCGCGTTTGACTTTCATCACCCTGCGACGCAGGGCGTAATTCCGCGGGCATCTCGCGCAGCAGGAAAGGAAGCCGTTCCGCAGCAGGCGAAGGCTCTCTCGCCGAACACCGTTAAAGTTGCCCGGCAGGCCAACATCCGAAGACGCACGATTAAGGAGGAGACAAGATTTTGATTAGGTTTAATTACCCGTCGCAGGTTATTCCAAACATCATCAGAAATGCCACGAAGGAGAGAGATGAATAATTTGTGATTCGAAGGCGGGGCCCGCGGGGAGAGGAAGGCCCCAATCGTCTAATGGTGGGCCCCAATTTGTGAGCCCGAAGACATTCGTCCGGGTCGGTTGTCGACGACCGTCGTTTCCACCCGTTTCGCGGCGCGGATAAATTCGTTTGACATCCACCGGGGGTTAGGCATTAATGGACGCATCTCGGCACCGAAACTGACCCCCGAGTGCAAATCGTTTTTCATCGCAAGCATAAGGAGCTCGATCCCCTTTTCATCTTGATTTGTACAGTATAAATGCAGGTAGTCACGCAAGGGGTAAGTCAATATCGGTTTCGAAACCCGAATCCACCTAATGTGAGCATGCGACTTGGGAGTGCAACCAAATCTGGTCTTTCAGAGAAGAAATCTAAAATAATTTCACCGGTACGCCTCGGGGGCCGTCTCTCAATTACGAAAGAGATCATGTTTAGCATAAGGTGCACCGCTCAAGATGTGGAAATACCTCTGGGGCAAGAAGTTTTGCTCTAATCAATTCCAATTCCCCGAGGTGCTTCGAAATTTCACGTTCGCTGACTGCCTCTCACATTTAACGGAAATAAGCCGAGGGAAAACTCCCCGGAAATGGACGATGCAGCTACGCAAGGGGCAAACCTCCGAACGTGCGCCTCGCGACCGGAGGCGCTAAGATGGCGGGACAATTCCGATTCGAGACGTCGTCTTCGAAAGAAGTTTTTGCGCTTAACTGAAACGAAATCCGAATTTCAGCAAAATCGGGTATTGCGGCCGCGACACGCACCGCCGATGCCTCCGACGCCATTCCGCGCGGATTTGGATTCCGTCAATCGGAGTGCCGGATTTTTTTTCAGTTTTCCGCGGCTGGGCAAAAGGAAAAACGATTTTAAAGCGCCAACTTGCAAGGCGCGATCGCTCGGAGGAACGAGAGGAACGGGGGGGGGGGGGAGGGGAAAAGGAAAAATTTCACGCGCGGTGCTTTGCCACTTTTGAAAAAGGATATTTTTATTTTCGGTAAATTAACCGCCCGCGTACGTGTCCAAAGATTTCGACACGAAATTGCTGTTGCGAAGTTAACGAATCCCTCGCCTTTCAGACATGCGAATCAGTTGCTTCGGGAGCGGATTGCCTTCCGATTCTCTCGCCCCACGTTGATTTGACAAAGCATCCGTCACCGCGAATTCGAAAACGGAAGGGAGATATCGGAGGCCGCGCTCGTACGTTTCTATCGCGGAGGCCGCTGACGTGGGATCGAAATTAATGCTTCGCGCTTTCCTCCCCCAAACGAGAATTTTTCGGCACAAAAACAAAAAAAAAAGAAAAACAAAGAAAAAATCGCCGAGTTCCGCATCCGGCGATTAAGTCCGATGCCCGTAAAAAGCCGGCGGCGGACCTTGGCGCGGTCGAAACGAAAAACGGCAGCGCGCCGGCGGAGAAAGGCCCCGCGGAGGGAGAGGAAAAAGCGAAGCAATCCCCGCGGCCCCGGGAGACGCAGTTCAGCCTTGAACTTGTTTAACGTAAATATAATGCAGATGAATGATGCCATTATTTTCCTCCTTTTTCGCACATAAAACCTTGTCAAACTCGCCGCGTTATTGACAACGGGTACGGGATCAGTCAAGTCGGTTTCGTCTCCTGGCGGTCAACGGGAGAACTAATTCGTGGGAGTGCGACACCGCGAGATGTCGATACCTGCACCGAAGCATTTGCATCGGTGACGCGTTTTTTTTTTCCCCCCCCGTTCCCTCTCACTCGAAGCGAAATCGGGGGTGGACGCGGATTCCACGAAACAAATCTCTTCCTTTCCCTCCGCCCCGGATCGCGGCCACCACCGCCCCTCCCGCGCGAGCATAAAAAAAACGGGGAAAAGGGGAAATTTCTCCACGTCACGTTTCCCGTTTCCCCTTTCCCCCCCCCTCTTTTTTTTAAACAATTTGCAACGGAAGATTCGACATGTGAAAAGCGGTTTGCATTACGACGCGGAAGAAAGTGAGATGAGAGAAGACGGGAAGGGAAAAGAAAAAAAAAAACAAGATGGACGTCCCAACATGAAGGTCTTTCCATTTATTTATTTATTATTATTTTTTTTTCATTTTCGTATCAGTTCTAACTGATCTCTTATTTCATGCGCGCGCGCGCGAGCACACACACACACACACACACAACACAAAAAGAAAAATGTTTTATTTATCGCTTATATTATAAAACAAATTACGATAATTCCATTTCGGGAGTCGAAATGGTTCGAACGGTTTATTCCAAATTGACCTGATTCTTTTCTCTCTCTCTCTCTCTCCATATGTACAAGAAATTTTTTTTTTTAACACGACTGAATAGTAAGATATAAAAAAAGTGCACGCGCATTAAAGATACTCTAGACGTAAGAATGGAGTGAAGAAAAAAAAATTTCAAGGCTGGTGTGGAATTCGATTTTTATGTGTTCGAGATCAGCGACCCTGGCGGTATCCGGACTGCTTCCGCCATGTTTGATGCATATTTGATGTCATCCCGTCGAGCGACGAGTTCTTTCTCTCTTTTTTTTCTCTCTCTCTCCCTCTCTCTCTCTCTCACTCGCTTTCGTTCACTCGTTTTTTTTTCTCTCTCTCTCACCCAGGCGATACCCTTTTTTTTTCGGGGGGGGGGGGGGGAAATGGAAATACCACCACCCCCCTCCGATTCATCTGGTCGACAATTTTCCCCCGGGGGTTCATCCGAATCCGGAGTACATAAATCGTTTTTGCGCTAAAAATTTCACGATTTGACTAAAGTTGAGGTTCAAGGCAGAAATGTAATTTAAGGTTCCTTCAAGGTGAGCAACCCGCAAGCATACGTACGGCGAATCTCGCAGCTCTCAGGTATATCTTTCAATGCAATCGATCATGCGAGTTCGCGCTATCGCTCCATCGCTTTTCGCCGCGGAAGGCATTTCCGGGTGCGTTCCCTTCCGCCGCGATAATTCGAACGGGCGGATCGCTCCTCGCATACGCGAGAAAACGTGCCTCGCGTCGTCCGCCGGAATGCGTGCACGCACGTAACGCGCGGGGCCTCGCTTCCCTCCCTTCCCCCTCCGCCTCCTCGCCTCGACCGACGGTGGCGGTCATAATTGGGCGCGCGATTCAGCACATTCGCAAACGCTCGGACTGTCAGCGATAATTACGCGCCCCGGCAAAGCGACGAAACAGTTTTCGCAGCGATCTCCCGGATCCGACGGCCGTCCTGCGAACGGGCCCCGTTCGAATACGCACGCGGCACGTTTCACCTGAGCGAAACCCGAAAGCCTGAAGGAAGCCTCCCCCCGAGCGTGCCTCGGGAAAATGCGTTTGCGCGGCGCAAATGCGTTCGAACTCGAACGCTCCGCAAACGCCTGGCATGCAATTCACATCAGAGCACCGCGAACGTTCGCAACGCTCTCCTCCTTATGCGGCAGTCTTGTTTTTTTTTTCACGATTTTTTACTATTTTTCCGGCGCGTTAAAATAAATAACAAATAAATACATTCGACGTTTTTCCTCTTCCATCAAATTTTCCCGCCCGTTTTCGGGGGCGAAACCTTTTCCTTTTTTTTCTCCTCTCGTTCGGGAATTTGCCCGTCCTCCGCCTTTCTGCATTATTCACTTTTCCCTTTCCGGCATTTATTTATTTTTCTTCGTTGTTTCGCCTTTGAATCGGCGCGCCTTTTCCTTCCTTTGCGATTGCGCACGCTGCCCCGTTCGACGTTCCCGGTAAACCCACGTTTAATTAACGTGCGGTGAAATGAGAGCTTCTGCAAAATTTGTTTTTTCTTAAAAAAAAAAAATGTACACATATATATTCCCGTTCCCGCGGAAAGGAATCGAAATGTCTTTCGGTTCTGCTGTGCGAACAGCATTTTCGCTCGCCGCAACTTTCGGAAATAACTGGAAAGGGAGGTTTTTTTTTCTTCTGCTGCGTCACCGCGCCCCGCCATCCCTCCGACGAGAGACGCGGATTTGGCAACGTAAACATTCCCGAATCCATCCTCATCGGAAGGCTCGAACAAATTCCACCTCTCGTACACGCACATGGAATTTACGTGCATAATAACGAAAAATTAGAAAGTAACTTCTGAAATAAAATAAATTCCTGGTTTTTTTCACTTACATGCTTTGGCACCTCTAAGATTTGAAGCGAAATCATTAAATTTTAACTGCGAAACAAACGCGATATTGCTCTTGTAATAGCTACCTCGACAATACGCTCTTTATATAAATATATGTAAGTGTGTGTGCGCGCACACACACACACACACACACACACACTGGCTGTATTTCGAACGTCTTTTTTCCTTCTTTTTTTTTTTTTTTTTTTTAAACGTTGCACTCGAGCAGCGTCGAATTCCCCGACAATTCTAAATATTTATCAAAGGGTGTTGCGGTCGTTCGGTTTTTATCAGGCCGAAAAGGGGGAAAAAAAAAAAAATCCCGCGGAGCACGCGTTCGAGCCGGGGCCCAAAGAGTCAACGGGCTCGAATTCGGTGGAGCGAACCTTCGAATTTTCCGAGGGAGGCGCCCCCGGAAAAAGCGACCGGGGAAAACTTTCAAGGTGCGAAAATCGAGCGCAGGAAAATAAACGCAAAACCGCACTCGGAGGAGATAACGCGCCCGGGAGATAACGGGAACGGATGTGAAAATAAAAAACGGAGCGGAGCAGTCCAAGCTGATACGGCTACGCGTAGAAAGTTATTTCGCGCAGATAGCGCGGCGCACGACCGGCAAAAAAAGCGCGTTGTTCCGGGGGGAGAGGGGGGGGGGGGCGCGCGACCTTTTCCGCGGGAAACCGGAAATCGCGAGCGCCCCGATTTTTCCCGCTTTCCTTTTCTCCGTCCAAAATCAGCTTTTTCCCGGATCGCCCCGCGCGTTTCGGAGCGTCTCGCGGGACCGGAAAATTTCTTTTCTTTCCTTTTCTTTTCTTCTCCGCACCAAAATTGCGGACGGTGGGTGAAAATTAAATTTAATGGTCGCAAAATGAAATCTGGTTCAGTGAAATAATAAAAATAACAGGCTGAACGATCTGAAAATGTTGGGCCATTACTCTGCAACGCTTATAAATACCGGTACATTAATGAAAGGAACATAAATTAAACGAGCGACTTAAAAGTGATCCATGAACCTGGGAACTTGAAAACGATCCCAGATAATTAAATCAATTTTCTCTCTCTCTTTCTCTCTCTCCCTCTCTCTCTCTTTCTCTCGCTCTCTTTTAAGACCGAGCCGTGACGGTGGCTGCTAAATCTTTTAATAATTTATACCGAGTCCGATAATCTGAAAATCAATCGCAAGCAACGTCTCGCATCTTGATGTCAAAAGGAAAAGAAGAAAAGAGTATTTAACGTGCATTGGGTCACTGGAAGGTCTTGCGAAGCGGTCGTCGTTTCTCTGGGGTCGGCGTCGAGAAAAAAGGCCGCGCAGTTAAGCCGGGGCGTCGCGATGAGAGTTTCCCCCGCGGGGGGAGGACTCCCCCGGACAGACCGACCGGCCAAAACCCTCCACGCCACCTCTCGGATTTAAGGAACACGGCTCGGATGTAAGAAAACGTCCGCGTTTGGGGCGGAGATAAATCCGAGCAAAATCGCGATTCCCTCTCACTCCCTATCTCCGTCGGATAATCGGATAAAGGCGATGAAAATTACATAATAAACGGCATAAATTATCGTTTTTTTTTTTTTTTTTTTTTATATATGTATTAATTTCCGAGCATTCGTTTTCTGTAGTGTCGTGCCAAGATGATCCGAGAGATAAGAAAAACTTTTTATGCATCCCGCGGTGAAAAAGTTAAAAATCGCGCGGGGGGCAAAATTTCATGCCTCGGAAAAAATCCCGGAAAAGCTTCGCGGCCCCTTCGCGTTTCATCCTCCGGATACGCGACATTCATACGAGATTTCCGTGGCGTTTGGACTGGGGGCGGGGGGGGAAAGAGGGAGGGGAAGGCGCGCGGAAATAGCCCGGGTATTTCCTCCGGAAATTGTCGCACGACACAAAACACGATCCCGTCTTTCGCCAACGCGGGCAACTCGCGTGTAACGACGGAGAGCGTGGAAAACGCGGCGTCGATCGAAGAGGCGACCGCGGATGCAAAATTCGGGCACTTCTCCCTCTCCCGCTTTTAAATTAAAACACGGTTGGAAAAATGACAACGCGCGTCTACGTGATATTAATAAAATTAAAATTTTCAACACCTTGCGGGCAAATGTTTCGCTCGTTAAGCGAACGCTTCCCCGCGCTCCGATTCCGCACCTTTTAACGTGCGCGGACCACCGAGAGGAGGATGAGAAAAACCGTTTTAAGCAGCGGTCGAGATGGCGTCCGGGAGGCACCGTTCGTCGTGGCACGAGCAGAAAGTCCCTCTCGGTTTGAAATGAGGAGTTTCGCCGTGCAAATGTCGTCGACGGGGGACGAAAAAATCGAGTTTTTTTTTTTCTACCTGAAAAAAAAGTAACGGGGTCGATTCCGAGCGTCGGAAATCCAAGACCGAACGGAGAGGAACAAAAAAAAAAAAAAAACTGCGAAACACCTCGGTGGGTGCGCTCGGCTGTTAGAAATGAGAAGAGAAAAAAAAAAAAGGTCAACGGAGCCATAAAACCCGATTCGGTGATGGCTAAAAGACGACCGTAAACACTGCAGACGAAAGTGAAAATGGGTTTCGCCCCTGTGAAACGGAAAGGAGCAGATCCTCGTCGAAGAAACCCGCGGCACGGGGCTGACGGTGCCGTCGCCCTTCCGACGTTCGGGCGTCGGTCGCAACGGCAGTTCTTCCGGCTGCGAAGGCCCGGGTGAAGGGGGGGAGGGGGGGGGGGAAATCAAAATCCAACACCGAAACACCGGCGGAAGGGCAAAAAGGAAATGCCCTTGCGGAAACTCGTTTCGCCGAGATTTTCCCCCGTGCCCGGCTTCGTTTGTCCAACGTCCGAGAAAAGCCGTGAACAATGCCGCTTATTACTGCTACTCTCAAGGTTGCAATGGTGCGAAGAGCAATTGGATATAGCTCGATCGTATTTAACTGGAATTGACATTTCACTGAACTGTCAAGGAAATGCTGAAATGCCACATACCAGCGCTTTAAACCGAATCGCTCGTGTTACGCTCTCACTGCCGCAGCAGCGGAATCGGTCAATGCAAATCGAGCTCGAACCGCGTGGGTTTCGACAACCGTTTCCTCTTCCACAACAGTGCCTTCGAGCGTACCTGATTTCGGGGGGTTCCGGGGGGTGGGGGCGGGATGGACGTCGGTCGCCTTTCTCAAGAACCGTTCCCGGCTTTTACCCTGCGACTCGCACGTGCGCCTGACGGCGCCGGCATCGCCCCGCCCGACGCGGTGCGAAGCCAAAACGCGAAAATCAAGGCGGGGGGGGATGTAAAAGGTTTCGGGGACCGTTACGGTTGGCAACGGCCGCCGCTTAAACGCCCGAAACATCCCGTTATTAATAAAAATGAAATTTGGACGCGAGCCTCTAAATTTCGCTGCTACCTAAATGCAAAAGCCCGAAAATGTAAAATTTGGGGGCAGTTTCTCCTCGAGAGCAGAGCAGTTTGAAAATATTCAAGACTAAAATTCCCTTATCGTTCTTTAACGTAATTTTTTTCAAATCGTTTATAACTAAAAAGTAAACATTCAATCCGTTCGCGGTACAAAAAGTCGGTTTTTTCAAACTCGAAACCTCGGTTAAAACAACATGAAAGAGAAAATTCCAGCAAATTACATTTCCCGAAGCACATCAATATTTGGTTTTATTAAAAAATATTATTTTTTTCCTTTCCTTTTTTTTCCAAAAAAAAAAAATCATTTTTAATTATACGTTTATTAACATATTTTTACTTGTGTTTTAAGCAAGAACGAAATTTCAATAGCATTAGCGAATTTTTCCCCATCAATTTTGATAGGCTTATTGTGCAAAAATACGCTAACAATGATTTAAAATAATACCGCATTCAGTTGTAAAATAATAAATTCGAAAATTCTTAACTAATGGGTCATTTATGTCAAAAATAATATGCACATACATACCATATATAATTAAATAAAATAAGAATGGTGACGTAGCGAGTGAGTAATTTATACTTCGATGGAAATTGTTTATAATTTGTATATATATATATATATATATATATAAGAAGCGATTTGCCATTTTGCATAATAGATTACCATACGTAGAAATAAGTTTGTTTCCTTTTTCTATTGCTTATATAATTATAATGAAATAATTTTTACAAATTAAGCTAAAAATATTCTTCTTAATAATAATTTCAATACAAAAGCTGATACACTGATTACAGTGGCGTAAAAAATAAATATATAATATTATATTTATGTGCTGCGATTTAAGATGCCGGAGGAAGTAACCGGTTACAAAATTTTAAGTATATACTTATATATGTGTACTTGCATTCATACATAAATATGCACGCATGAATAATATCGCTGGTTTTGAAAAATCTCATCATGATCGTAAACTTCGGTTTATGAGGCATCTCCTTTGTTTTTTAAAGTAAAAAAATGGATGTGTAAGTTTACAATAAACAAATTATTTTTCATGTGTTAAAATCCCATTAAGGGACTTTTTTTTTACCTCTTTCATCCGTCGTTCGCATAAATATTGAAAATTACGGAATAACTGAAATTGAGGTAAGTATCAAATTAATATAATAATTTCATTTAAATAATAAAGTCACTGAACTTTCTATATATTAAGGACTGCGGCTTTTCCCCTGTCTTTTACCTCCGGGGCCTAAATAACAAGCCTTTATAATAAAAAACATGTAACAAACCTTTCCCCAAAGGGAACTATCTCCGGCTTAATGGTTCAGTTTACCTTACAATATATATGGTGTGTGTGTGTGTGTGTGTGTGTGTGTGTGTGCAAGCAAGAGGCCATCGCCTTCATACATTTTTTACTTAAATAAAATGCCTCCGCGCAAAAAGTTATTTATTATGTAAGTGAAAAAGATTACAAGATATTTTGCGATGCGCGGTCACGGATTTTTCGCTTCGTTATTCGGGAACGAGTCCCGAAAGCCTTTCCGTCTTTCGAGACGCATGCCCAAGCGTGCCTTAAAAAGGCTTTCGTGCCTTTCGAGAACGTGTAAAAATTCAGAATCGACGCAAACGGTTAAAATGACTTTAAGCGAAAAACTTCACAGGAATAAGCTTTATTTATACAGCGCCAAGATGAAAATCTCAGGATCCAGTTTTAAAATCGTTGTAAAACATCGGCCCAAATGTCAGAGACGGCGCAAAGCCATAGTGCGCCGCAGCGTGAAGTGCGTTCGGGCCTCGCGGCCGCGTACGATTTGAGGCGTTCGATCGACATTCGCGTTTCATCCCAGGTTTTCCCCTTTGCGCCCGGCACCGTCGAAATTTCCGCACGTGCGCAATCCGCGCGGGCGGTGCACGCACTCGCGTCGGTCCTCGCCGAGACCGTCCTGTTCGCGTCTCCCTCCTCCATCCCGAACGCCTCTCGTGACAGCGAGATGCAAATCCGTTCAATGCACGTTCACGCTCTTGCGGTAAACCTTCGGATTTAACGGACCTTCATTCTACGGTTTCAGACTTATCGAGCAAAGTTTCGCGGTTTTTCCCCGACCTTCGGCTATTAGATAAGTTGTGTCAATGTTATTGATTTGCAGACTTCACCTTAAGCAAACAAATCTAGCAATATAATGGATTTATATAACTGAAGCCGTGTGCGTGTAAAATAACATTTTTGTTAACAATTCCAACATGTTACATAACGCGTCACAGCAATATTAATAATTATACGTTAATGTTACAGATGTTATGTGGATTATTTTTATTTTAGATAAAATTCATGATTCAGCGCACTTTTAAGCATTTATATATTTGTCAAACCAGAGAGTGTGATATTCACATAAACATATACGTGTATTTTTCTCGTTTTTAGATTAAATGCGGGAAGTTAATTAAAATCGATTTCCGCTACGGAGCACACTGGATGCAGTCGACACTTCATCCCTTAATATTCCCGACCGAAGACATCAAAGAAACGCCCCTAATGTGCACCGCACATGCATTCCCTTGGGGCAATTTTTTCTTTCGTTATTGGCAGGCGAATCTGGAGAGTGCGCGAACCGGAACCGAAAATATCCCGCAGCTCTGTTGCCCTCCGGCAGAAGTTACGTTCGCAGGTGAAATCAAAAGCTAAAATCGACAAAATGCAACGATCCGACTTAAATCAACTTCGGCAAATTTTCATTTGCATCACAAGAGACAGACGAAGGCGCTCCTGCGGAGGAGGAACCGGGCGCGAAAGGGAGAGACGGACAGCGACACGATTTCGGATGCATCGAACGGGTACCTGCTGCGCGTCGCTTCCGTGCGCGCAGTCGATGGCTTCGATTTCGCGATTTTCGAAAAAATTACGTCCAACGACGGACAAAGAACGTTTAGCAACGGGTCCCGAGACGGGGAATTTTCGAAATTGATTTTTTCACCTCGCTTCCAACCCGGAACTCCTTTTTTTTTTTTTTTTTTTTACCTCAGCAACGGAAGCGGAATCGACTCGCCCACGGGATGGAAACACGGAAAATCTCTCTCCATCGTTGTCCGGTTTTCCACGTCGGTATTTTAAACTTCCTTTCGCGCGTAACAGGTGCCCGGACAAATTGATGCACGCAACGGAAGAGTCAAAAGCGAAAGCGAAAGCGAAGACGCGTTTTACTCCCGGGACGTCGCAAGCGAAACGACGGGAAAGTCGCCGTAAAGGGATTCGAAACCCGACGAACGGCTGCCCCGTTCGGATGAAAGATCGAAGCCCCCGGGAGAGGTTTCGCGTCCTTTAAAGCGAGGGGCAAGTTTCGCCCGTTCTCCGGAATTTCCCGATTTTCCGCGACGCCCCGCTCTCCCGACGCAAGGAATCGCTCCCCGGAACAAGTTTCCCACTCCGCCAGACCGAGTTCTTGCTCTCCTTGATGCAAGAGCGACTAAATGGAACTCCCCCACCCGTTTTAACCGTTCCAAATGAATATTTAATCCCGCCGCGTCCTTGTCGATTGATGATGGAGAGTTCCAAATGTCGGTGCGCGGCGCGATGCCGCGCGTTTCGCCTCGGGCGACGGAAAGGTGCTGCGGGTTTTTCCCCGGCGCTGCCCCGCCGAATTTCCTTCTCCCCAAGCGAGACCTTCGGATTCCGGAGACATTTTCTTCCCCGGCAACGCCCCTCTCTCCCCCGAACAGTTGAAATGCTGCCAACGTCAGCTTCCGCTCCCGTTCGCATCGAGCGCAAATAGTAATAATAACGGAAACCGACCGAACTTCGTATTTTATTTATTTTTCCAATTTAAAAATGCGTTTATCGTTTTGCCGCAGAAAGGGAAGCGAGAGAGAGAGAGAGAGAGAGAGACCCGAAAAACATTGGATCATATTATTTAATCATACTGCAATCCGACTGATAATAAAAACTGATGAAGTAGAAAGAGAAAAAAATGCTCTAAAAAAAGTCAAGGAGTCACGCACGCGAAGGGTCCCAAACGAGAGTGACCAACATTACGATGTAAAAAGTCTAAAAATAGACGAATGCACGATCTATCTTTCCGTCTCTCTCTCACGCACGGGTTCTGATTTCAAAGGCATTCACAATTTACACAGAAGTTCAATGTGTATCGCTTCGCCATTAAGCGCGCGGGACCTTTTTTTTTTTTTCTTTTTTTTTTTCTTCCTTCTTTTTACCGTTCGGATAAATAATCGTGATGCTCCCTTATAATGCAAAAAATACACACATACACGCACACGCACGCACACACACACACACACACACACACATATATATTTGTTTTCCTCTTTCGTTTAAAAATATATCCACGTGCTTCCGGTACGAACGAGATTATTTACGTCACTCCGAACGTCGACATGCGCCCGTCTCTTTCTCTCTCTTTCCCTCACGCATGTAAACCGAACGCTGACATGCAGCAAATTTAACAAAGTATTAATCCGGCGAGGGATGTCGAAGCTCGAGGGTGCCGAAAACTCACCTTTCCTCGTCGAACTCGGATTAGCTAGCGCGAGAGAGAGAGAGAGAGAAAAAAAAATTCGCTCCTCCCTCCCCCTCCCCCCGCGCGCCGGAAGTGCACGTCGGGGACAAAAAAAAAAAAGAGAAAGCCTTCGCTCGCGCATTTTTCAAAAAACTCCCGGGTAAAAAACAAGCGCGCGACAAAAGGCGATTCCTTCCTCCACGTTCGGGGAACCTAAAACGCATTTAATTTTTAAGGGAACAATTTAAAAAACGACGAAATTTTCGAAATTACCAAGCCGTTCGTCCGTATACAAATCCCGAGGGGCTCCTGTGGCCTTAACCCCCCGTCCCTCTCCCCTTCACTTTCAACAACTGCCGTTTAGTGACGCGACGTCACTCGGATCCCGCGGAAGACGCGTCGCCTCGACTCTTCGGGGGGTGTGAGAGACTAACCGGAAGTGGAAACGATGCCGGCGAAAGAAATGACCGTTATCTCATTCCGGTTAGAATGTGCACGGTAATTTTTCATAAGAGCGGCCAATCACATGGACGCGGGGGAAAAGAAGGGAAGGGGGGGGGGGACAAAAAAATATGCTCAAGTTCGGACGCTTACAAGACTGGTCTCGTTCTTTTACGTGCAAAGAATCTGAATTATACCCGTGCCGGAAGTGGGAATTACTACGTACAAAGAAAACGGGAGCGGGGGAAAGGGGAATCGTAATTATATTCCTGCCCCTCATAAAATATGTCCAGTTATCATCTTTAATTGATGTTATATTTCAAAATGAGTCAGGATGTTAATATATTTATTATTACCCATTAAATAATGCATGTGTGTATATATATATATATATTAAACGATATAGGAGGCAAGAATTCTCCCCCTTTGAGATCGTGCGCGCGTTGCACGAACCTTAAACGAATTTTTCGGTTGGCAATTCCATTCGGTCGCGTCGACGAAGAAGAGAAGATCACACGTGAGGAACATTGGCACCAACTTAAGTCCAACGATATAATTTAATATATGCAAGAGTAATATTTCTTTGCAGTCTGAGCGACGGGATGCTGGGGGAGACGGGGCGCCGAAAAACGGCGGACGAGACACTTGGTGTTTTTGTAAAACACACTTTCGAAAATGCTTCGAAATGTTCCGGGTTAGCGTTGTTAACCTTTTTTTTTCGCCAAAAAGCGGACGTAAAACTGAATCCGTAATAAATTTGTCATCCCCGATGGAAAATCTATGCTAACCAGGAGATAATCATCTAATTGCTACACAAAGCAGAAGTATTATTTACCGCAACGTCTGCTCGGCATCTAGTCGAACCGCTGCTTCGTTTCAGAACCATAATTATACCAAGCGGACGCCTAATCGAGGCAAAAATCGTATAATAAAAATAAAAAAAAAAAAAAAAAAATATAATAATACCGGAGCAAACTTCAAGCGGAATACGCGATACCATTATTAAGGTTAAGGTCCTAAACCGGCCGCATGCTAGCACCGAAAGCACTTCGGTCGTCTGATGAAACTCGTCCGCGGACTGGAACCACGTCGCTCACCACGCCCAAACCCTTCCGCTGGACGTGGGAGAAGTCGGGCGTAGCGCAGTTTTTCCTCTCCTTCCTTCTTTTGCCCCCGTCGCTCCGGACGCATCCTCGAGCGAGCGACTGCTCCCGCAGAGGCAGTCGAAGAGGACGGTCCGACCCGGAGCGAAGCGGCTCGGAACCCGGTCGAAATCAAAACCAAGGCTGTCCATGAGCGATCGAGGAAAGACCTTCCCGTTCCTTCTTTTCCCGGCCAATTTACATTCCACGCTTGCTCGGGTTTTCCATTCGCCATTTTCCACGATCGGCTCCTCGAGAGCGTCTGCACCGCGGAAATCGGACGACTTCCAACATTCGCGAGCGCTCGGAGAAACGTCCCCGACGAAAGCGCGTCTTCGCGAAGGCGTCTCCTCCCTTCCGGTGCGCGAGGGCGCTCGAGCAAACCGAGCCATCCGCATCCCCATCCCGAGCGAGTCTCTAGACGTCCGGAAGGCATTTCTTTTCCCACTTCCATTAATACGCAAAAACCGGATGCCACTACCAGGCTTTAACGGTAGTTAATTTCTGGTACCACGCCTTCGGAGAGACAATTTAAGACCGCAATCGAAAGGTATCGGTACCTCCTGGCAATCGCCAAGGTCTCGCGGAACGCGCCTTGCCGTTGCACCCGTGAACTGCACCCCGCCGCCGACCGAGGACGCCCTCGAAGCAGCTTCCGCGGCTCTAGCAAATTTTATCCGCGGCCCGAATCCGAAATTTCGATTCCCCCGCTCTCGGATTCGGATTAAGTCGTTAGTAATGCACGCGGGGGAGGGAAACGAATCTACCCTGCTGAGATCGAACGGAAGGCGCTATGCGAGAAACTCGAACGCGAACGGGACGCGATTTAAAAGCCACACAATTCGGTCCGTGGAAGGAGACAGAGAGAAAGAGAAATCACAAAGTAAATTCTAGGTTTTTCCTTTTGTCCGAATCCGGCATCTTCGCGGATGCTATTTAGGGACTGTGATGAGATGGAACAAATAAAATTGTAACCGGTAGCACGAGCAAAAATCCATTAGTTCAATATAGACCAATTACGACTGATGCCCCCCCCCCCCGGAAAAAAGAAAAAAAGGAAAAAACCCTCAGCCCGAAATTTGATTATCATCCTCCTTTCTTCTCGGGTGCAATTACGTTCTCTTAAGATGGACCGAGATGGCTCAAAATTCGTGCGGTTTCACCGACCGCGAAAGCTCGAGCGTACGAGAAAGGAGGACGGAAAAAAAAGGAAATTCAATCCCGACTCTCAGCGTGAGTGCCGAATGGGAGAACTTCCCGAAAAATTGTCTGACTGAATGAGAATCGCGAACGTGAACCATCTCCCCCCCCCGGGGGGGGGGGGAGCGAAAAAAAAAACCAAAATTCCGGCAGGAGAACGTGCGCAACAACAGCAACCTGCCGCCCCGCGCGGCGAGTGCGGGCACCCGGAAAGCGCCCGCCGGGCGCAAGCGGAAGACGACCCGAAGAAACCGGTTGGAAACTGTGAGAAAGTAAAATCGGATGATAAAAACACAAACGTAAAATGATAAAATGGGTTTATTAATTAAATATAAATGCCGCTCTCCGCAAAGGAAAAAGGGAAAAGGAAATCTCGCGGCTCCAATGCGGCGCAGTCGGACGTTTTCCCCCGGGCACACGACCCGCGAAGCAAATGCGCTTCGGAACGCCTCGGCAAAATACCTCCACGGCGAAATCTTCTGCAGAACCGTGCACGAAATAGCGACACAACGTCGCAAAAGTAAGCTCTGTAGGAAATGAGAGAGGCAGCCGAACTCAAATTTCGGCGCTTTCTGTACCCGACGTTACAAAATTGACACCCAAATTTATGTACGCGCACGTTTCTGCTATTAATACACATATCCTAGAGGAAATTCTGCAATATATTTAACCACAAGATACATGTATATATATATATATATATAATAAATTTATATAATATATTCGAGAGAAGAAATTCGTTTAGCATAAAAAGCCATTAACCCGCTCTACATAGGGAAACAGGCGCAGATTTTGCATTTGACAACGTAATTAAAATCTACAGTCAAACATTACGCATTAATTAACATTTATTAAAACATATTTTTCGATAATGATTCGTAGTATATATACGATTACGGTTAATTTTCATTTTTTTTTTCTTTTTTCAACATCGTACAATAAATTTCAATTCGCGAAAACGAAAATCGCAAAATTTTAGCCACGCTTTCGCACCGGTGATGGCGGAGCTTGAAGCGACCATGATTAAACGCGTTAATTATGTAACGAGAAAAAAAAATATAAAAAATAAAAAGGAAAAATCTCAATACAAGCAGCGACAAAAGATCATACCAAATATTATATGAAAACGTACGGGAGAAGCGGTGTATTCACTGAACGTTCGGCATTAAAAATGCTGCGTCGGAACGGCAAAAACTTAGAATGAGGAGACGGCTTCAAAATTTTACTTTGAGGTTTCCTTTTAAAAAGGAAAAACCTCGATCGACTTTGTCTTTTACCAAACGTTATATAATAATCACACGTTCCCTTCGCTCGGCCGGGTTTGATCTATCCGTCTTAGTAAACTGAACCTTTCGGTTGATACGCACCTGAGTTGAAGGCCCTAACCCGGTCTGCCTTGATCGCGCCAAAGGAAAACTGGAATATTGTATTTTTATTAAACAAAATTCAATATAATTTCAAGTCATAGGTTATGCATTGTTAATTAACTCGGTTGCGGATATCTGCGACTCTCCGGGGCGGCCACCGCGTCAGAAAGCATCTAACGAGTTTAGGAATTCGGGAAACACACCCCCCCCGGAGCATGTACACCCCTATAATCCTTCGCATTTTCCTTTGAAAATACCTCGGGCAACAATGCAAATTATGCGGTTAGCACTAACGATTTGTCGTTTATTGCGGCGCGGATCCAGTCCATTGTGTCGGATATTTTGCGCGCAACGCCGATTCCGAATTATTAATTTCTCCATATTCAAAACCGGGGAAACGGACGTGAAAGTGGCCGCATCGGAGGACTCTTACAAACGGGGGGGGGGGGGGGGGGGGGGGGGGGGGGGGGGGGGGGGGGGGGGGGGGGGGGGGGGGGGGGGGGGGGGGGGGG
>JAOWBB010014812.1:0-50851 GCA_028565995.1 Ricinus marginatus | reverse complement strand
GATTTCCCCCCCCCCCCCCCCCCGTTTCCCTGTTTCCCATCCTCGGACCACGGCAGCAGAAGTCACACAAAATCCTTTGGAACTTGAACAAACGTAAAAATTACCTGAATATATATTTCGGTTTCACATTTAGGGAATTCGTTTTTGATCGGAATCTAAAATGTGATTGATCCCAATCCTTGTACTTTTCAAGAAGTTTTTTTTTTCCCCGGGCATCCTTTCTTGCATCTCAGAAACCATCTGAGGCAGAGCCAAGAAGGAAGGTGTAAATGCCGTTGCAAAGTGGGACTTTTCGTATCAGAATCTGATTTTAATTTTAATATTTTTTTTCTCTTTTTGCACCATCACATAAGATGAAAATACTTTCATTTTGGGGATGGGCGGCAAAAATTGATATCCAATATTTTATGGCTGTGGGAATTTCAAAAAACTGGCTTCTTCGCCGTTTTGCATTAGAAATTTCCATTTTGCTCCTTTACTTAACTTCATTATGTGCGCTTTATTTTTTTTTTTTCCTTTTCTCTCTCTCTCTCTCCGTGCGAAGTTTCCGATGGAGCCTTTCCTGCTGTTTTTCATTTCTCGAATGCTTTTAGCCAATACAGCTTTTATTGAAGAAGCTAAACGTTGACTTTCCAAATGTTCGGCGAAAATTCCGCTGCAAAATGTCACCAAAAACTGCTTTCTTTCCTTTTTCTTTTTTTTTTTTTTTACAAAATATCTTCAGAGTTAAAAATTATTAAAAAAAAAAAAAAGAAACAAAACAGAGTACAGATTTTCTTCCATTTTCCGAATTCTTCCAACCTTTAAAACTTTTATTAAAAACTTTTATTACGGAACCAAGGTTACAATCATTTTTTGAAACGCTCCTGAAAAAAACTCGACTCGGTGGTAGTTGCTCAAAATTAATGTTGCTTATCACATTAACAAACTGAAAATAAGTTTTTTTTTTTTTTTTAAAAAAACTTTTATCGAAATTGCGTTTTTCAAACGTGTTAATGATACCTTCCAGTATAAAATTTTATACAATTAAAAGGTGATATGTTGAAAATTAAGCTCTATCAGTATTTAAATGTTCCTTCTTATCGGTTGTAAAATGCAGGAAATTTTTATCCATGTTCAAAATGCTTTGCTCCACGCGCATGTTGCTGACTCACGGATTGGGATGATTATTCGAAAAAGTAAGATGGTAAAAAAAAGCGAAAGAGATTGAATCAAACCATGTTTTTACCATGCAGTAAATGGCACACCTCACGAGGTGATAAACATTTATGCCAGCCTCGTTATACAAATTTCACTTCAGTTAGTAGACTGCATAGCTGAATATACACATTCGACACGTGATACCCGCTTTTTCCCGTTCTATATGACACTTAATGGAATTTTATTTACTAATTCGTGACTGTCTCTCTCTCTCTCTCTCTGTTTGCAGGGCAATTAGAAGCGGAGGACGATATAAATGAAAAGTGGAAGAAGAGGCAAGAGAACAGAGGTTCCGGATTCCTTAATCCTGCAGTAAAACTCCCGCTCCTTTTTCTGCTGACAACTGAATTTGAAAAGCTTTCTCTCGGTGATCAGTTCCGGAGCAGAGGCCGGGCACCGAAGATATAAAACACCCCCTTCTAACGGGATATTTCCATCGCGGATCCAACCTTACAAGCCTTGAGCCAACAGCTCATCAATGATTATGTCGCGCTGCAGTTGCTTCTGTCCCTTTTCGGCAGTTGCACACGGGTTTACAACGAGTATGGAAATAGGATAATAGTCGTTTCATTTCTTCTTCTTTTTCTTGTTTTTGCCATTTTCAGCTTGTTCCCAGTAAGCCGTTGCCCTTAAATCGCGTCATTCCATTCTTTTATTCACTCAAATGCCTTAATTTGCGAGTAAAATATTCTTCCCGATTATCACTTTCGATTCTCAATAGTTTTCATTATTGCATGGCAAAAAAGCGATGAGCAATGGTTCATTATAGAAATGATAATAAAGTGTATTGTTAAATTTTTATAAAAGTTAATAGTTATTTTTATAGCTTCAATAAATATCGTCTATCGTTTCATTTTCATTTAGTTTTTGTAGTATAAGACTTAACATATAAAAATAAATATACAGACATATATATATATATATGCTAAGAGAGTGAATGTCTTTGAGTGCTTATCTCGTAATAAGAAAGAGGCTTGAAGTAATTTTTTTAAAATAAGAATAAATAAATTTTGCGTTTTTTAAAAAGCGCAAAGTATTAATTTAATTATTTATATGATTTAGTTTATTTTTTGTTTTAACTTTTTATTAACATCTCGCATGTAATATTCGAGATCCACATCTCGGACTAAACGGGTAATTTAGAAGAACTAATTAGCTTTTAATTTTTCGATAAGTAAAATTGAAGAGAAATACATGTCACTATTTTTTTTCTTCATCGGCATCATATTTTAACAGAGATAATAGCGTTTATATAAATATTATTGTCAGGACCGAAAATCCGTTTAAAAAGAAAAAAAAAAAAATCTCCTCTCTTTTCCTACGTAATTTTGGTCTACCTTCCGCCATTATACTATAAATACAAAATTCTATAAAAAGATATTGTGTTAACGGAAAGGACAATCAAACGCGAAAGTATATTTTTGTTAAATATATACTTATTCAGGAAGAGAAAGCATATACTTATCCTTAGACATTAATCCCGTTTCCCAACTTTTGGAAGATTCCCCGGATGAGAGATGTTCCTATGGACTGCGCGATTGATAGGAATGCTGGGAAAAGGGAGAAAAGCCGAAATGGTGGGAAAATGGCTTTTCCTCATTCACAATTGAAAAAAATTCATTTCAAGTTGATCGAAATCACTCACTTCGGAATCTGTGAAACAACGAACGGCAGGGAAATGGTGAGTCAGCTTACTTATTCCACTATAGCTTTAACTGCATCTTATTTATGTATAACACTGACGTTCACATATTTGGAATTAAGGGTAATTGTCGTCTCCGGGAAAAGCAACGAGATATTTTACGTTTTCGGTATGCCTGGAAAAAGAAATAATTAGTTTTTTTTTTTCCAGAGATTATCATTCTGTAAGTGTCTTTGAGAGTTTCAAATTCAAATTAACCAACATCTGAAAAATATTTAAATGATAAATTCAAAATTATACGGGATGAAAACAACGGGGCCTAGAAACACGCAAATATATGCGTAAAAATTATCATGTGTTCAGAATATTTAGTTACACAAAATTTCAGATGATTAACATTAAATTTATTTACATAAATTTTGGTTTAGGTTCGTAATAAAATAATTTGTGTTCCTTTTAGTAACGTTGAGAAATTCCCCGAGTTATTCTTATTTATTTTTTTAACCGAACGATATTGTTATAAATGTACAAAAATTACATTAACCTAATTTACGAATATGTATATTCAAAGGTAGTTCTTATTAGGGGTTGATTTCCTTTCCTTATTGGAAAGTTTAGGTATTATTCGTTTCCGTAAATGACCTAATAAAATTCATAATAAAAGGTTACTTTAACCTTTTTCCGATGCTGCTTAACTAATTGGAAAAAAATGATTTTCCATTTTCCTGAAAAAACAAATTCGCTCCTTTTTCCAGATTCATTTTTATAATTTACAATTTTCCTAAACTGAGTCAAACCAACAGCGAAATTTATGATTCTAAAATCGCGCACGGCCAGTCTGCTCCTGCTTTGGACGCTCCAACAGCCGCATATCAATAACAGTTTTTAATGTAATCGATCAAAACGATTAAATGCAAAATATTTTTGCTTTAATCAAAGGCAAATTACAAGGCTAAGTGGTTTATTTTATCTTTTAAAAATCGTTAACTTTTTTTTCATAATGTAGTTTCTGCCCAAAGCATTTCGCAGATGTGCAAATATATCAAAATGAATATGTTTTAAATCATTTTATTTGAGTTCATCATATTTCAGAGGCGGCAGAATTGCAGAGTCAATTCCTGTACTTTTGGATGTAAAAAAAAAAAAAAAACAGATTTTGCAAATATAAAATTTTATGACTTCCTATCCTGAGCGGTGTTTACAAAATCAATAATAATTTTACAGGGTTAAGCGATAAATTATTAATGAATTTTATGAATGAATCATCACCACACTTACTTTTCAGAACCTATTTCAGTTGCCGTTTTCGCTGTTTAGATAATTTGTTGAATGTTTTATATATTTTCGGTTCCGTTCAACATAAAAAAGGGTGAATATTAAAAAAAAAAAAAAAAGAAAAAATAAACGATAACCAAAGATTATTTTTTGCCAGTTAAAAACCATCAAGAAAATCTTTCCGCTAGTTGCTCCGGGTAAAATTTTGCATTCCAAACCTAGTGCCAAACCGCGTCCAACCTGAATTTTCATCGTGCCGCGAAGTATTTGTGCATCGGCAGTCATTTAGATGATCGTTACCGAGTGCTTCAGCGGATTAGTTTGAAGACAGTGGAAATTTCGAAGCGTCATACGCCGAGGCAATTGAATAAGAAACTGAGATTTCAGTTTAAGGATGGGGCCGAATAATTTATGAATTCCACTGATCGGAAGGCGTTTTCCCGGGGTGCCAGCCTTCCGCAGCCGAGCAAGCAACTGGATCTCTCATGATGCTCCAGAGATCGACAGGAGATCGATAATTATTTGGAACGGCGTCGAACACCGAGTAACTTTTCACAAAATGCATCTCCCCTGTCGTTTTTTAATGGGCAGAAATGAGCACACGGGGAAAATCGGTATGGCTTGCTGTGTAGCTCACAACGGGACGCTTCAAATCATCCAAGAATCGATTTTGCATTTCTGATTTCACTTTTGATACCATTAAAGACTTACCGTATAAAGGAAGTTCGCCGAAAATTTACAAACACAAATTTAATTAAGAAACATGAGAATTAGCATCGCTAACTTGACTCGCATTACATAAAATATAGTACTTCCATATTAGAGTTTTGTGCTAAAATACTATCGAAATTTCCAGAGAGGGTATACTCATGCCTTGCAGGAATTAAATTAAAATGCAAGGAACTCCGGGGTTTTGCGCTCGGCCTGCAGCTAAAAAGTTACAAACACGATAAATGTTTATGTGGAGCAATTGCTGTGCGGATGCTACACAAGATTTTCGGAATCTATTTCCTTTAGGAAAAAGAAATGGGGAACCGATTATAAAATTCCCTTTTTCATTCAAACTTTTTCACTTTTATTGAAAAATAAGCGAATGTACCATAAAGCAGGATCTGGTCGTTAAATAAATGTATATAAAAATAATTTAAAATTCATAGGACTTATAAAATTAGTATAAAATTATTAAGCGCAACAAGCTCTAATTGTTCTTGAACAATCCCCAGATGTGTTAAAAAAAATGCGGCTGACGTTATAAAAATTCATATCGATACTGATAAACATGTTAGGTGATTTAAAAATAAAAATAAGAAAAAAAAAAATAGACTTTAATGTCCGTAACATGCAATTCTCTATGATCATAACATAATATAAATAGTCAAAAACGCATTGTTTCTTAGTACAAAGTTACACTTATCAAAAATCGACGATTACACAGCTGAAATTGCGACACAAGGGAGAGGACCTTTTTCAATTAAGTAAACATTTTACGAACATTCGCCGAGGTTAAAAATTTCAATGGTCAAACCAAACAAAAAGGAAGTTTCACGCGATCCAGGCAAAAAGCTCCTTCGTCAAAGTCGATAAACCCGAACCCATATTACTTTAGGGCATTTGCATTCAGGCCGTGCGCCAGTGCTTTTGGACTTCAGGCTCAGGCACCTGCAGCAGAGAAGAAATCTTGTGCAAGCCGCTGATTGCGGATCGCAGACCGACCGCCCGTTATCCGTGGCCCGAGCGAAAGTGAACGGAACGTGACGGACTGAAAAATGTACCCAGGGGACATTTATCTACACAGAATTCGAGCAGAGCTGGAACGAAACTGCACGCCGTGGCATCTTGACCTGAAAGCAATGCAAAACAGAGGAAACGACGACCGATCCATCGGACGGATAAGCGGAATATCCGTTCGCGAACGTGAGCGCGCGGCCTGCGAAGGAATGACGGAGGTTCAAAACGCCGATCGTGGGCCATCGCGAGGAAAGACTTCACGCAATAGAATAACGTTGTAAAGCCGTCGCTCAGTCGGGTGATGGATACAGCAGATGCATACAAATATTAAAATAAAAAGTTTAAACCAAACTAAAAACCAGACGCATTGCCTTGCGCGAAAGTGGCAGTAAGAGGTTCCTTTCAAAAAGGGCCGGACAACTGGCTTGAGAAAGATGCAAATGTTAGAATAAATATTTTAAAATTTTTTTTTTTTTTTTTTTTTTTTTTTTTTTTTTTTTTTTTTTTTTTTAAACCGAAAAAACAAATTCGCGAGGCAGAAAGGATTGCGGAGTAACAGATTCAAAAAAACAAAAATTTCAGGTATGGAGAAGCAGCGACATAAGAACCAGGGAAAAATTACATTTTTTGGATCCGACGAAATAATTCCGGGCAGAGAGTAAATTTAATCGGACCAAATTGACTCAGTTAAATCGATAGTTGCTTCCTAATCCCTGTGACCTAATCCCGGAACTTTTCTATTCACCCATAAAAAGATTTCATTATCCGGACGAACAAATGTACCTAAATCGGCTGAAAATTTCCCTCACCGGGGCTCAGGGTGGGACAACAATACGCGAACGGCTTTCGGCCGCAATTTTTCAAAATACTTTTTTCAGCCGCTAAAAATCGCGAAGACATTCCCTTTTTTTTTTAATTTTCTGGCCTGAGAAATCCTTATTGTTATTTCAGGAAAAGAAGACGGATTGAACACGAGCACAGCGTGAATAAGTACAAGAAACAAGGTGCCAACAGAAGGACCAAATTACAAGAGGGTCCAAATATGAAAACTCCGGTTATGTCGGCGCGATTTTCGACAGAGCTTCTAAAAAAAAGGCTCGGGATGTTTTAATTCTAACAATACATTCTTCCATTTTTAACTCGTGCCTAATCTGTTAGATTTTTATTATTCTTTTTATTTTTTATTTTATTTTTTTTTTTTCCATTAGTTTTCTTGAATTTTACGGGTTTTCCTTTTTGCAACCGCTCGGTGAAGTACGCGAAAATTTACGTCTTGAATAAACCGCCCGCGACAATAAAAAAAAAAAAAAAAAACGACAGCAAAAGAAGCGATGGAGGTTCCGCTGTTCGCAGATGGAAGCTACAACACAACCGACGTCATTGACGACGGCTACATCGAACTGAATTCCGTTATAAACGAAAGTTACGTGAACAACACAAACTTCTCTTTGGACAACACCTACGTGATATACCCGAGGGCCTGGTACCCCAGCGGCTACACTCTTCCGCACATAATAATGGCTTCGATACTGGTCACCGCGATCATGATCATCGTAGTGGTCGGGAACATGCTCGTGATAATCGCGATTGCGACGGAGAAGTCACTCAAGAACATTCAAAATTGGTTCATTGCGTCGCTGGCAGTCGCCGATTTCTTCCTCGGGCTGGTCATAATGCCGTTCAGCCTTGCGAACGAGCTGATGGGCTACTGGACCTTCGGAAACTGGTGGTGCGACGTCCACTCCGCGATGGACGTCCTGCTCTCCACCGCCAGCATCATGAACCTATGCCTCATCTCTCTGGATCGGTAAGCAAGCGTTTCAGGATCCGTTGCCCTTGCAAAGGCAGAGCGGAGAGAGCTCTGCGACGCCCTCCGCCCCTCCCCGACCCCTTGTGCACTTTCGGAACTTTTCGTGACGACGGCGATTGCGGGAGTGCTGCCTGCAGCTCCCCGAAAGCTGCCGCTTCGCTGTTTACGGCGCTCCTTCGCCCGCTCCGACAGCGACTTCCAATCGATGACTCGATCCCGTTTCCGTGCTGCCGGTTGTTCCTTCGCGCAGCTCGGAAAGTTTCGAAGGGAACCACCTTCCTTGTTTCTCGCGAGACACAGTCCCGCTGCCGCTCCGCGAAAGCTTTTTTCGTTTCTCCTCTCTTTTGTCGTCGAAAGATGGTTTCGAAAGGGAGCGAATCGGGTTTTTGAAAAAGATTGCCCGGAAAAACTGCAGAAAAAGTTCTTTCAATTAAAAAGATCGTCGGAAAAGTCCAGATGAAAAATGTTTGAGATTTTTCCCGTGGTTCCAGCTCTCTCGTTCTCCCTTTCCCGGGGGGAGTCGTCGCTTTTCTTTTCGCATAAACCGGACCAGCCCGATTAACATATTTTTCTTGCAAATCCGACGAATGATCCAAAATTATGTTTGCGCATATGCGGCCTTACGAATTTTCTCCCTTTGTCGAGGTGCTGCACATGCAAGCCGAAGCACGACGCCAAAGCGCCGTGTAAGCGACGATGCGAGTTGAAACAGCTTTTAATTTTTTCGACAATATCCGTTTGGCAAAATCGAAATTTGCATTTTACCAAACAGCGATTGACCGACCCGTTCTCATCTACCAACTTCGCTTGTGCATTTTTCAGATATTGGTCGATCACGCAGGCCATAGATTACCTTAAGAAGAGAACGCCGGCCAGGGCTGCGTTCATGATCGCTTTCGTATGGTTGGCGTCGGCATTAATTTGCATACCTCCCCTTCTGGGATGGAAAGTGGAGAGGTTGAAGGAGAAATATCCCAAATGCCAGGTGAGATGCTCAGACATTTCCCGCTGTTAATTATTAAGCAGGTACGCTGCACGCGAGCTGGCGGAAAATTAAAAAAAAAAAAAAAAGGTTCAGATTTTCCAAATTTTACCTCTTCGACGTCAGCGCGGGGAAACATTGAAAATGCTTCGGAAGGCGCAGGTACCGCGAGTACTTTCCTCGCAGATCCTCTATCTTTTCTCTTAAACATTCGCGGGATCGAATGCCGGGAGCGGTACCGGAAATCGGGACTTTGACAGGAATTAAAACGTTCCCTTCCCCGTCGACACGTTTTCCAGAAGGTTCTTAACATTTCCCTTCCTTTCGTCGCCTTTTCGGAACGTACGATCCCCCGGTAATTAGCTCTTGCCTAATATCACGTTATTCCATGCTCCGTCTCCCCGTTAACATTTTAAAATAGTGCAGCAATACGGGCTCCGGGAGTGTTCACTTCATTTCCATTTCATTGCGACATAAAAGGAACATTTTTGCTTCTGCCGGAAAACCTTAAAACATCTTTGATTGCGTGAATTAGGGCACTCAGAGTAAAATGTAGATGGTTCAAAAATTAAGGTGGTCGGATGTAAAAAAAAAAAAAAAAAAAAAAAATCGTCACTACAGACATCATGTTCTTCTGCGAATATGTCTGAATTGAAATTAAGATTCCTCCTTTAAAAGTCCTATAACTGAAAGTGAAATTTAATCGTTATCCCCATTTGACGCATTCTTCCCCGTACAATTGGGGTACCATAATATGATGCTTAACCTCTTTGCCATTATTAAATTAAAAGTAGAAAAAAAAAAAAAAAAGATTCTTATGTGTCACTGATAAATAAATCCTCGATAAAAGACATCAAGCAAATTTTAATTGACGCAAATCGAAAAATGGCTCTCGGGTAGAGCAAAACTTTTTAAAGACTGAATTTTCGACGGCACGTACGATAAATTTCCTTCCGATAGATTTAAAAGTTTAGTAATAATATCAAAAAGCTTTTTTTTCAAACTCGCCCGATAAATATTGTTGCCTGTAGTCAGGCATACTGCGGGTATATTGGAGTAATGGCAATAATTCCCGTCCATAATTCTTCCGAGTCGATTTAAATCTGATCGCTCGAGCCGTTTCAGTCGGAGAAAGACTGCAAAATTACCTTAAAAAAGCCCCATAAAATCGAGTTTCGCTGCAGAGGGTGACATCCTCCCCTTGTCCGACGAAAAAAAATTGATCTTCTGCACTGGAAATCATAAAGCGACAGCATCAGCGAGCCCCGCGCGTTTTGACGCAGAACGATTTCAAAAAGGGAAAAATTTTGGGAAGATAAAAAAAGCTTTTTTATCCCGCTTTGTCAGTTGCTACCCAAAACCGAGATAATTTCAGATAAAGGCGAAATGTAAAATACTTCTGCACAAGTCAATATAAACGGGTTTTAATGAACCTAGGTTCGCGTTTTCATTCGGTCCGCCAGAAAAAGCGACACCGAGTACTCTCGATTCGAATTTAAATAAATCGAGAGGCGCAGCATTTGCATTACTCATTTTCCGTAACTGGGAAGCGATCGGAAAACCGCCGAAGTTCAAATATTGCACTGCGTCATCAACATGACATCTTGGTAGCCCTTGGAAGCGAATGCCCGTTTGTTGTGGACGTTAGGATGGCAGACTTGACGATGCTGCGGGAGTCGTTCTTTCGGCGGTGCCGGTCAGGCTCGGAGACCGGTCGCAAGAAATGAAGCTGGAAGGGGATGAAAACCGGGAATAATCCCCGAGGTTTGACGCAGCGTGGAAGATGCTGGGAAAAGGTATAAAATTAATAAAATTTGAAAAATGAATTTCTCCCATAGTGGCCAATATCTGCCCCGAGAAAAAGGACAGTGGAACTTCCAGCGGAAATAAATTCTGTTGGAACCTCATTTTTGCCACTTACATCTGACGCCTTCGTGACAGTTAACACTCTCTTTCGCTTACCGCGTCGAAATGCTGCTGTGTCGTCCTTTATTCGCAAACTTGTCTAGATGCATTTTAAGGTTTAGGAGAAACACCGGTACGCAGTTACCTGCATGGCGTGTAAGATCTTGGTGTTTGTAAACGCCAACGACAATGGATCAGCAACTGAATACCTGGCCCTGCGTCGACTAACTTCGGGTACAAATCCGTCGAACTTTTCGCAAAATCTTTTTACTTAGCTGTGCAACGCCGGCAAATCGGTATCGGTGTGCTCTTCCGTTCAGGGTGACGTCCCGATTCGAAAAGTTGGTAAAAATTTAACATCCCCTTACGTAATGTTTTTATGTTGATTCATTCGCAATGATTTTACATGCAAAACTTAACTCTGATTAACTAGTGGTACCAAACTCAAAAAAAATGTTTTAAGATTTTCCATTACATTTTGCCCCCCCCCCCCCCCAAACAACAAGTGGTAAAGCTTCGTTGGAATTTCATTCGATTCATATTCTCTGTGGAAAAATCTGATCGTGAAAGCTCTCATTTGCTGCTTTAAGGTTTTTTTGAGGAGTGTTCAGATCTGAAACCTGCGCAAACCTGGAAATGTAGCGACATACTACATCCAGGATTAATCACTTTAATGCGATTGTTCTTTTATTCATTGAGGAAAAAAAAAGCCTTTTTTCACGTTACACTTTATTGGACTTAGATTTACTATTAATACAAAACTGAAAGATATAATAAGAAAAAATATCACAGTCTGAATGTATTTTCATTAGTTTTTTGCGGTTAAGTCATTACTCTGAGAATTGGTTGTTGTTAATCTGTCTTAATTAAATCTATCCTGGATAAATGAAATATTCGATCGATGAATAGAAGTGAGAAATTTCACCAAGGAAGTAAATAGCAAAAAAAAACCGCTTCTAATTAATTATTTATATTATGTATTTCACGTATTTAAATTCAGAACAAAAAAAAATATTGTAAATGATTTTTATTTCATAAATAATATATGTTTATACTATGATGTTCCTCGTTCAGTGCATGGATGCAATATATAAAAATAGATCGGTGTATGAAATTTGGGATATATCAACAATGTGATACGTTTCAACGGTATATCCGTTTTTTGCATCTAATTAATAAGTGTTATAATTTAAAGATTGAAATTCCTGATGATTGATACTATTTCTTTCATGGAAGCATCTGAGAACAGTAAATAATTTTAGCATATATATATATAACTTCCTTCTGATCTAAGATAAATTACAATGGACTGTCACGTACGACCGCATATGTTTAAAAATTAAATTTTTGTTAGATTTATTCCATTTCTCTGATTGAGAGAAATTTGACACTCGGCGATAGAAGCGTTGGATTTTCAGATGGGCAAGTCAAAATTGACACTCCCTTTAGAAATTCCAGGAGGTCTGCAGGATCCTTCAACTCCATCAATCATCCCCTTTAAACGATAGCCCTTTGCGCAAACACATAAAGTTCACCCTGGCGAGCTAAGAAGGAAAAAGGGATGAGGGCGGAGGAAAAACGAAAAAGTTACTAAAACTGGAAAAGCGTTATCAGATTAAAGAATTTTCCTCAAAGACAATTTATTACCCGGTCTCATTCGCCTATACATATTACAAAGAAAGGTTGTTCTGTATTCCAATTTTCTAATGATCGATATTTGCAGTGATTTTTCACCCGAGAAAAAGAAACATTTTTGCCGCTCTCAATGGCAAAAAAAAAAAAAAAATATTGGCGCGAAACATACAATCAATCTGCAATCTTTTTGCTAAATAAGATTAATGGTTTTCGACGATCAAAAGCTCCAGCTTTCCGATGAATATTATCGAAACCTGATTACGTCCTCTCATCAAGGGATGATTTTTTTTAATAAAATTTCAAACAATAGTGTAGGGAGTGCAGTAAGGTGTAGCAAATGAAAAATAAAAATTTCGCGTTTGTGCGAAGGTTTTCTAATTTTTATTTGTTCATTAAAAAGGTAAAAATTCACACCGCCGTCCTCTCGGTAAATAAAAATTTTTTCCATTTATTTTCAAATTTAAAATTTTGAACGAAACTATTGGGACATATCGCTTAAGAGTTGTACGATCACGCTATGCTTTCCTCCCTTTGCAGCACGCACTTAATCGATTTTTAAATATGTTTGATGCAAACATGAACCTCCCCGCTCCCCGGACAGTTTCTTTCCCTTTCATTTAAGATTGATTCGTATGCATGTGAGCAAGACTGAATCTCGGATTCCTAAGGAACCGCGAAAACCGATCATCTAAATAAGCCGGAGTCGAAACAATAAAACAAAATCCTTTTCTGGCGCTGTTAATTAATCTTCTGCTAATGCAAAACGCATGATGAAAGCTTTTGAAATTTGATGATCAGCAATGCTTGGATTCGTTGAGTTAAATGAATTTTGTTGGATGTACCAAAATCGAAGAGACTGGTCGAAATTCGAAGGTTTATTCAGATAGCATTTTGGAAGGACCTTCTGGATTTAAATGTGTAACGTCACAAATACATAAAATTATTTTTTGAATTTGGGACCCGTGTAAAGGAGATAAAAAAAAATAAAATGATGATTCCGAAGGCCGATACATTTATATTTTCCGCAGAATCTTTCTTTGTTCTTTTCTTAGACAATATTCGCGAAACCGATTCATTGTGCTGGCAACAAATATCACTAAAATATTCATTTTTTTTTTTTTTCGCCGACATTCGCCAACGATCATATCAATCACCGCTGTATCTGAAATGTAACTTACAAGCAATTTTAAAAACCTTTTAACAGCATCCTAAACCACGAAATTTTGTATTTTTTATTGCCAAAAACGGTAAGCATTAATTATTTTGAAAATAATAAGAAACTTGCTAATGCTCACATCTGCATCAAGCAACAGCAAAAAAAAAAAAAAACACCGCCAAAATAAAAAGGATAATAAATAACGATATGCCACCGTTTTTATTCAATGTTAACAGAGATGAAAAAGCACTATGTAGCTCTGATATTATGCCGGTAAAAATAATCAATGAGATACCATTACCTATACCATTAACACTGATCTGCTCACCAGGCCATATTAGAAACATAGTTCAACCTAAAAGGCTGAAAACACCTACTGTACGAAACATAAGACCAGGTTCGATGTGTATTTGGGCGATCCCGTTATTAATGGCTTTTTCTCAGCGCCACTTTCAGAATTTCGATTCCCATCATTTTTTTTTCCTCCATGAATAATCATCAATTTTACAAAAATTTTCATAAACTTCAAAAAATAAAATTCCGACCATAAATCACGATTTCTGACTGTAATTTCACTCCCCGGGTATCATAACTGAAATGTTGCTAATTAAATAAAGTAGTATCTAAAAAAAATTCTGCAGTTGATGAATGCACGTTATATATCTTAAATATAACTTTTTATGAAAATGAATCAAAAGGATCTGAAACACGCCGCGCATCCGGATGTATGCACACGTGCTTAAAAGGGGAAATTTGAAAGGGGCATCGACATAAATAATGACCAGAGGGAAATATTCTGAAATTTTGATGGTGACGTGGGACTATTGCAGTTTTGAATGCTGGAAAATGAAAAAAAAAAAAAATAGTACGGTGGAAGTTGGTTGGTAAGGTATTTCTGTCGGGAAAAACCGATTGGATTGCAAGAGACGGATGGCGGGATTTGCCAGGAGAAGAGAAGGACTCCTTGGGGAAAGATTAAAAAGGAATTTGAAATACATCGCAAAGAATAAAAAATAATCTTAGTTTCAAGAAAACATACTTAACTGAACGAAAATATCGGGGGTATTTATCAGGAAAAACGAGATTCTGCATTAATTTAAATTTGCAGGTAAAAACTCTTAAATCTTTCCATATTAATTTAAAACTCAGGATTTTATTTAAAATATTTATATTCATATGTACGTAATAAATATAAATTAAAGTGTTTTAGAATCGTAAGCGAAAGCCATTCGTGTGCGCGAATAAAAGTATATTATTGGGAAAATATAAAATATTATATTAACCCGGTTAAGTATTAATTCGTTTGAGTATATTTTACAGCAATTTACTTTTTTTTTAGGTTTTAAATTTCTAATACATGAAGCTTAAATGCGATTTTAAAAAAAAAAAAAATACGAGTTAATGACACTTATTTTACGCTGCCGTGCAAGTTTCAAAACTTTCAGAGAATTTCCATCAAGAGTTTTACGATGCACATCTATAGTCTTGCTTAAATAGTTATAATGATTCCGGTCTCATTTTTAAACGCGAACGATTTAAATTATCAAGAGCAATCAAGACCATAAATTCAAGTGATAAAAGGATAACTTTAAAATTGGGCGAAAATATGATAACTGACACAATCATATGCGTACGTAAATGATATTGAATTGTTTATAAAGAAAGGAAAATTTACCCGCTCCCGGCTTTTTTAGCCCTCGGAAAAAGCATGAAGTCAGTTGCTGCGGAACTACACAGTTTGGCATATCAAGATGCGACTTCACATAAAAATACGAAAACTGCTTTGAACGGGAAAAAGTAAAATTTAATCTTGAAAAATTTAAGCAAGGCTCAGATATTCGCTCCGCAGGAGAGGAAAAGCGACACATTTTACGGGAAGGAAAAAATTTTTGCCCAGTGAAAAGTTCATTTTACAGCGATATCCGAAGATATTAAAATCGGGAATCAATACGGGGGATTGTTCCGGGCAAAATGCCGGGACATCCTTGGACTCCCTGCACTCGACCCCGCCGTACCTTGATCCTGCAAGCCCGGACAAAAATTTCTCATCGAAGACTCCCCGGAAGGGCTGTGAAAAAGGCAAAAGAGCTGCGCTTTTTCGCACCGCACACGATCATTAATCGATGTGCCGAACGCCTCGGCTTGCAACCTTAAAACGCGACACTCAACCGGCGCTGTCGAGCACCAACGCCCTGCAGCACGTGTCTCTGATGGTCGCCCGACTGCAGCGATGCAGGAGCATTGCGGTTTTCAGATTCAAATTATCTGGTTTTTCCGAAAGCTCGACTGCAGGTTTTCGCCGTCTGTTCCCACGTGAAAATCCGAAAGCACATTCGGGTTTAACCCGTTTCCGGTGCTTCGCTTTCCGGCGGTGTCGCGAGGAGACGCGTCGGATGCCTCCCGAACGTAATCGTCGTTTTTCCCACCGGAAATTGCGCTGATTTTCATAAATTTTCGCTCGATCTCGATCATCGAATAATTTCGCACTCGTCTAAATTTTCCTTTCGAGCGGGAATTTTTCCCATTCTCTCCCGTCTTCCGAATCGGTTTCCCGCGTCCGGTTCAGCACCCGTTCGACGCTCTGATACAATAATTTTTGTAGATTGAGCCGTCGCCGCTCATCCGGGGAAGTCGGTTTTTGACTTTCGGGAAAATTCCACGCCCCGACCCTTGCCTCGCGACCGTGGCTGCAAGGGGTTCCGAAATGGAAAACGCTTTTCTGACAGGTTCGGAGCTGTGGTCCGGGAAAATCGCAGATGATGGTGGAGCTTTTAAAACCGTTCCATCAACAAATTACAACGGTGAATATTCCGCACGTTCGATTTAACGGGAGAGGTGGGAAAAAAAAAAAAGACCTTTTCATTCTTTACAAGAGCATTAGGACGAGTTTGGGAGATCCTTCCGCAGCAGGGGTTTAAACGCTAGAAAATCGTGCAGATTCACATTCATTCGGATACAGAGCAAAAGCTTTAATCCTCGCCCATCATCCCCGTTAACGACCCTTCTTCGGCTCCAATCGCAGCCTCCCCAGAACCAATAATAATCGATCAACAATCGGGATGCATTAATCATTTTTCTCTTTTTTTATTTCGCCGGGATACGTCCATAAATAATGTTAATTATGGGAAATTTTTTTTTCGCTACAATAAAAACCGGTTCCTCTGGTTTTTTATTTCCGGTCTGGGATTCGCTCTCTTCCTTTTGATTAAATCTCCAGGCTGGAAAAAAAAAAAAAATTACATCCCCTACGACTTCACGTAAGCGAAAGGCAGGAACTTCCAATAACGCCGCGCTGCGCGATTGAAAAAATGGAGCATTTCGGGAAAGATTCGCTTCCCGCCACGACATCCACTGGAATCGGATGAAAAATCGCTTTCGAGACCTGAAAAGAAACGGGAAAAGCTTATCGAGATTATCTCGTAATTTTTAGCAAAAAAAAAAAAAAAATCCACTTCGCGTTCGTGCCACGAAACGGCAAACGACTTCCGCAAGGCGCCGGATCCCGGAACGGGAGATTGAAGCGCCGAAAGCATCGGTCGATGGCATTCGCGTGGCGGGAGCGGATCTCGCGGAAAAAAAAGAAAAAAATTCGACGACGTCCGAAGCGAGACGGAGGTCTCTTCCGCTGCGGCCCGCGTGCGCCATCCTGCAACGGGTTGCCCGATCTGCCGCCACGGCCGGAAATCCGCGGAGTGTTCGTCCTGATAAACGAATCCCGGAGAAAATCGATTCTGGGTTCGCCGGAGAGATCTCCTCGGTCGGGGAAGTCTCCGTCATCTCCTCGCATTAGAATGAGTTCGAGTGTAAAATTGGGGCCGCGATGCTGTCGCCGGTGGGGAAAAGAAGATTTTTCACCCGTTGTCTTCCGGCCTCCCGGCGTGGCTTTTCGGTTTCCGGCGCTTTCCCGCGCGGCTCCCGGTCATTTCGCCCGAATAACTCTGCCACGATCCCGCGTCGCGATCCCGACCCCGGTTCCTATCCGCCGGAAAGAAGACCCGAGGAACCGTCCTGCGGATTGGCGTTCTCGCCGGAGGAGCTGCCCCGTTCCTCGGGCGTGCTCGAACGTGCCCTTCGCCATCATCGGACGGCTAATAAAAACGCCGCGATCCGCAGAGCGGTATTTTTATCTGCGATTTCACTTATCCCTTCCCGCAGCATTCAATTACTTGCGGCAGGTCCACGTCCTCTGACATCACCCTCAAAAGGTCGAGCCTAACAGCGTGTTTTTTCCCTTTTTTGCTTCAAACGTTTCCCTCCGGCGCATCTAAGTTGCCAGCGAGCTCTGCGTTATATTGCACTCGGATTATTGATTTTCGGGATCGAGAGTTGGAAATTTTCTTCCTGTCTGAATTTAAAGTAATTTTTCTTTTTTTTTTTTTTTTTTTGTTTCCAACGTTTACAGAATTTCTAATTACATCCTTCCGCATAGTCAACTTAATATTTTCCGGCACGAGAAGCAAGCGGGAAAATGTTGAGACGCGTTTTCCCTTATTAACCCAAGCGTCTGCTAATCGCCGGCGAGTGTCATTACGGGAACAAAGGGAACGTTGTGAGTATCGACGAAAAGCTTTTTGGGGTGGCATTTGAGAGGAAAAGAAATTTTATTATTTGCAGTTTTCCGATCTCGCTTGCAAAGACAGGGGAAAGAAACATGAATCTGGAACGAATTAAGTTTCCCTTATTTTCCCGGGCCAATTTTCTAATCTTTCCCCCGCAGATCGCTTTCAGCTACGTCCATTCGATGCGTTCGATTTTGATGGTTTCATCCCCGCAAAACGGGCGAAATAATTGAAGAAAATGAAAAACGTTCGGTGTCTTCGGACGATTTGGGGGTGCCTTTCGGATTCCACCCGATGATTTTCCCGGTTTTTTCGTGGCGAATTCGAATTCTCCCCGTCCGTAAATATGGGGTAACAGGAGCGGGCCCAGGCGAGTTTCCCGCTCCCGAAATGGGAAACGAGACGAAGCCTTCCGCGTGGAGACCATCCGGATCCGTTCGGATTCTCGCATTTGGAAATATCTCTGGAAAGTTTTTCAGCGTCCTCCCATTTCGCTGCGGCTCTGGTTTTCAAGCGTCCGCGATTTTTCCGCCGCCGCAGACGCTTTCCAAGCCGTTCGCCTTTCCGCTTCCTTATTGATTTTGGTCAATTTCGGCGGCGCAGCACAATATTCTCAGCTTCCCCACCTTTCGCAAGGCCGATCCCTTCCGCAAAATGTGATGAGCTGTGGAATGCTGGGGTTCGAAATTTGCTTATGGCCAAATTTTATAAGAACAACATCGGAGTTTTTCCGTAGGAACAATTGTAATACTATTTCAAGTCAGGCGTCGCTAAACAATACTCTGAAGGTGGTAACATTCGACGCGAGCTATCTCAATTTGATATATATATATGTATGTATAACTGACCCCGGCGAATATTTAGAGAATCTCTTTAGGGTAAACTTTATGTGGCAATTTCTCATGCTGTTGGGGCTTTCAATAAAAAAAAAAAAAATCCAATTAAATTCCTGATTTAAGATATGTCACGTCGATTCAGTTCATCTGAAGCTTTTTGCTTTCGAATGGAAACAGTTTCATTAGAACCGTCCGATGCCACCGCCTCCGAGTATGCAGGGAAAAGGCTACCGAATTTTTCCACCCCTTAACCAAGTTGAAGACAGCACGAATTCGAAGATGTCCAGCGAAGGGATGAGAAGCGAGAAGATTTTCCGGTAAGAGGATTTTCCAGCGTTGCGAAAGGAAAAGATTCTCGTCGGAGGGTTGCGAGCTCGACCAGGTTTTCAGGAACTTGCCTGGAACCCTCGCCGCGAGCAGAATTCGTTCGCCCCCGGTAGCAATCAACGCATTTAAACGCGTGTCCATCCTGCAGCAGTGCGCGAACTGGCAGTGTTCGCCGTGCCTCCCTTTATTTTTCGTGCCGACTCCGAAATATCGTAAATTATTATGCTTCGATTAGATACCCCGACTTAGATAGAGATGATGGCGACCGACTCCGACTGTACGGACGAGGATGTCTCTCTTGCGGTTCGCACCGAAGGAATATTCGGTTTTTCGCCCTGATTCAAAAAAATTTTCATTTGGACCTGTTTGTGATCGTTTAGATCCCCGTGCAGCGTGACAAATGCATCCCAGGGCGTTTGTTAATCCTTTTGCTAGCGAATTATTGTACTTTGCGAGCTGGTTCTTAGGGGAAGCGTCGTCCGGATCGTGGCCGAAAGTTCAATTTTCTGCAAATTATTATATTTTGTCCGAAAGCTTTTTGTTGCAATATTCGGAGCTTTATCATTATCAGAGCTAACGCAAATTTATGCGGGGACATTATATTATTTTCGTAGCGCTCAAAGCTAAGGATTTCGTTTTCTGCAATATATTTTATCTCGTTCATCCCTAGAAAAAAAAAAAAAATGTAATGATCCTGCTTGCCAACTTTCCTTTCGGAAACAATTTATTGTTACTGCAATTAGGAATTTTTTTTTTCAGAGGTTTTTATTCATATATTTTCATTTGAATGCAATTAATAAATAGAGCGAAAGGATCAAATCGCATTATTCAGCTATTCATTCCAAATATCGGGAAGATTATAATTTTGCCTCTGGTTTTTTTTTTTTTTTTAATAAAAATGTTGATAAAAGCCAAAATAAACCTGACGAAATGTTTTGCGGTCCAGCGAATCTTTAAGGTGGCCAACACCCATCGGAGTGCTAAATCCTCATGGGCGATGCTCGTGAATTCGGCAGTTTTAAAAGACAAATCACAAAACAATTCGTTAAGATGTACATTGTGTTTAATCGAACTTTTGCACTCGAAATTCAGTATTAAGTTCGCCAAATTGCGTGTAACGCACACGCGTGAGAGGTGTTAAATTCATTTTATCCGTCTCCCGTTTGAAATTATTGTTTTTCTAGATCCGAGGTAATAAATTACACATAATTGCGCAGCAGCCCTCCACCTTAATGGTCTCACAATAACCGACGAACTAATTTTTTTAATCCCATTTAAAACATAAAAAAATTTTAAAAATTTTATTGGCACCTAAGCGAAAATTAGAAGATTTAATTAATTGGTTTTCCATTGCTTTTCCCAGTCCGACCGATTTTGACGTCTCCTTTGCCCTTTTCATCCCCCTTTTCGAGTGCCCACCCCGGCCGGGCCTTTTTCTTTTCGGGGAGTTATTTGCTTTTTCGAAATGCGATGCCGAGTTTCGAGCCCCTGCTCGCGCGATCCGAATTAATCCAATGCCTCGCGATCGCAGGAGATCCGAAAGCATGAATTTCCCAGTCCCGAGGGAACGGAAATCCCGCTTTCGGCTCCTGGAACGACCGATTTTCACTTCAGCGCGAGGCGATATTGCAAATGCTGCCGCGAAGTTCTTCGGGAGGCAAATCTGGGAGCGCCCGTCTTGATGGCTCCCCGGGAAAGGTAAAACTTTAGCGGGGGGGGGGGGTCCCCGGAGCCGATGAAAAAAAAAAAAAAAAGGTTCAGGAAGCGAAGGATGTCCTCCCTCGCCGGGGACCCGGCCGGAACCCATCGAGGGTAACATTTCGCGCGTTTCCGCTTTGGGGAAAAGCGGGATTGCTTTGGACAGGGACTTGAATCGGGAAACTTTAATTAAAGATTTATTCAAAATTTTCCTTTTTTTTTTTTTCTTCCGAACATCCCTGCAGGAGAAAAAAAAGCGCCGGGGAAGAAAAGGAAAACTTTAATAACTTTTTCCTTTTTGATTTAAATTTCTAATGGCGGCAGACGCATTTCTCGTCTAGATGAAAACGATTCAGGTAAGACCTGCAGCGCCAGTGGTTATTTTACTTGCGGAAAATTTAGCTTTGTCTCCTCCTTCACTGCGACATCGCAACCTTTACAATCTGCCGAAAGTGTTTGATTATCCCCAAACTGAAAATTAAAAATCTTCAAGTTTTTATCAGTCCGATAAGGGGGAAAAGTCGTTCCACGGTAGAAGTTTTCGTCATTTGATTCGCGCCGCAATGGGCAAAAAAAAAAAAAAAAAAATCGTGATGTTGGATGGGTTGGCGAAAGAAAAGGAAAAAAGCAGCGAAATTTTCTCTCGGCCCCCTTTCCCCGGGTTTAGGGCCTTCGAAAATCCCCGGGATGGCGAAAAGCGGGACGCGAAAGTCCTGTGGCAATCAGCAAACCATAAAATTGCTGAACTTCGCTAAAGAGTTTTTGCATTTTTCATACATTGTTCTGCTGCCACCTGGTACGACTTTTCATGCTGCTGAAAGATCCGTCATTGTCAATCCGTAGCATTTGGCGGGAATTCTCACGAGATTCAGCGTCCTGGAAGTTTTGAAAATTCTTTTCCTTCGCATCTGCCTCGAAAAATCTTTTTTTTTCCTTATGTATATATGTATATATATATACATATATACATAAAACACAGTTCGTTTAAGATTCCAAACAAAACAAAACGTCATTGCTGGAAAATTCAGAGTGTATTTTTCAATATTCGGGCCAATTTGAACCCTTTAGAGAAACAGATCGAAAGAGCACTTCTGATCTTGGCGTTATTCGTTTTGCCGCATTCATCGAAAAAGGTTTTAAAAAGTATGAAGTTTCCATTCTTTCATTTGTTGCAGGCATTTATCCTTCAAATCGAAGTTCGGATTCGAAGGCTTTGAATTTACATCTCCATTTACATTTAATATCAGCCATTACGTGGAAGTCTGCCGGAATATAAACTTTTTCTGGGCGATTTTATTGAAAATCCCCTTCCTGGGAGAAATGGTTGATTTATTCCTCGTCTCCATTCATAGTAAAACTCTTTTTATTGTCATTATTCGTATCACTTAATTTCTTGCCCTCCTGCAACTGTTCTTTCATGAAGAATTAAGAGCTTAACAGTTCTTCAGATAAGGTAAAAACTCTTAATAAAGCCTTTTTTAATTTCCAGTTAATACTTTAAAATTTTCAACTAAGGGAATAAAATTGATGGGTCGATATTGTTAAAAGTATTTGAGGTGAAATAAGCTTATAACGATGAAATAAATTGCAAGTTTGTATTCCTTTGATAGGTGAAACTGCGGGAGGAAATTTAAGATAAATGGCAAGAACCGTTTCGCATTTGACTTCTTATAAGATCATATTTAAAAATAAATAATAAAACTAAGTATTTATACACTCGGAATCAAAGTGATGCAAGATATTCTCAGTAAAATCTGCTTATTTTTTTTTTTAAACATCTCTTTAAAATAATCCAATAGATTTTTTTGGCCAAGCCAATATTTATCTTATTAGTATGAAATTAATTATTAAAAATTAAAATCGCTATTACAAAATTTTTATCATAAAGAAAAAAAGTTTTTTAATTAAATATAACTTTTATAGCTGTGTTGTTAACAACCTAAATTATCGATAACAAAAATCTTCACGACGAAGAAACAATAAAATCCGATATTCATTTTTGATGAATATTAATCATGGTCAAATATTACACGACAATTCAATATAAACATTACCACTCTCAGATATTTAAATTTTATTTTCCTAATTTATTAATTGCGATGCATATTTTAGGTACCATCGCCCTGTGTTTTAAATTTTTCTTTAAACGCTAAAAAAAAAAAACAAAATTATATTTGAGGACTCAACTCAAATCGCAGGAGAATTTTCGGCTCTGAACTTCCTTTAGTTAACCGATCAATCCTTTGAAAACATTTACCTGAAAGTAAGTGATTGCCTTGGTCAAATCATTTATTTCGTCCATAAAATACTTACAAACGAATGGCAGTAATCCGGGAAATTTTCCGTGAGAGCCAGTCCCGATCTATTTTCCAGGTGAGAATGACGTTAGCAGCCGGATCTATACAATCCTGCGCCTTCTAATGTGTGTTGCGTGCTAAATAAAAGCCCGCAAAAGCAGTACTAATGTTAATTTAATTCCAAGGAGCAAGATGAGAAATCCCGCGATCACGATGATACATTTTTGACTCACGGTTCATGTTCTGGCTCAATTACTCAAAAAAAATTGCTTAAAAAACGTGCTTCGGACCGGAAAGGAAACCCAAAACAAAAACAGCAAATAAGTGCAAGCGGTCGACAGAATTTTGAAAATTGAAAGGAAATGAAAAAATTAAATTCATGCCTTGCAACAAGCTGATGATTTTTCTGGAAATCTCAAAACGAGGATCGAGAATATTACTAAAGAGAATAAAATGAGACTCAATCTCGGCAACCCCCTTTTCCGGAAAGCCACCCTGTCAAAACAGTTAATAGTGTTAAAGACGTAGACGTTGCGTTCACAAAAACACGACGACATATATATATATATATATATTTAAAACCGCTCACGGTATAATCCGGGTCTGGTCTGCGAAACAGATTCGCTACATGTGAAAATAGTGGGTTTTGAAACAAATTTTTAAACAACTTATTTTTTCAGACTTTGGAATTATATTTAATTCTTTTATCATACTGCAGACGAAATGTATTGTGCAAAAAGACACGGCTTTTGGAACCTGAAATTAGAGAAAATTGAAGCTTTAAACATCACCAGGCAGAACAATTTCCAAATGCATTTTTATTATCCTTATTCAATCGATTAATTTCGTTGATGGATATTTAAAAAATTCAAACTAAATCACCGAAAAATTTTAATATTTACATATTCGGTTTACACTTATAAAAGAGCTTCATTTTTAGCCTTGGAAATTTCAATAGCCTCGATTTCCAGTTATACACCCAAAGATTTTTTTATTAGTGCTGAATAAAAATTTTTAACATTCTTCATTTCGAAATCTTATTCAGTCATATATTTTACTCCATCAGATCTTTTTAACCATCCCTTATAAAAAGAAAAAAATGAAATATTTCGTTAACCATTTCAGGATATATAAAATCCATCTGGGGGATACATTTAAAGTCCTGACGCAGTTCACAAAGGAGAGAATCACAGCAACGAAATAAGTTATGATTCCAATATAACTTAAATATTTATTTTCAATCTCTTTGATTCTTGGTTTTGTTACAGGAATGCGAACATTTTCTCCGCACCATTTAAAATAATAATTAGATGGCTAATGCATTTACAGTATTTTTTTTTTTTTTTTTTTTTTTTATTATTTAACACGACGATTTTCTTTGTCCAAGTCAAAATTCCGGAATTTATAATCTTCGAGGGACCGATCATCTTTCATTCTTGGCGCAATTCGAAAAATAATTACTAATTTACACCTACCTTATACGTTCAAATGTAATACAGAAGACCTGCATCATCGCCAGCGTGACTGGCAATTTGCCTTTATATTTTTTTCGCTTCAACAATGTCATCATAAAAGAAAAACTTATTTAATTTCACTATGAAATAAACATTTCTTAGCATGGAACGCACTCGCTATTCACAACAGAGCCAGAAGCGCGGAACAAAGCTAACGAAAGTCTTTCGCGAATGACTTGCTCGAAAGGGGACAGCCTTTCTGTATCTTAACCATAAAAAACGTTATATAACATGCATATAGGATAAAAGTAGAAGGAAAAGCGATATCAAGACCATAGCTTTGCTCTGTATTCGAGCTTTATAATTTAAAAGTCAGACAATTTTCATAATTACAATTCAGATTTTTTTTTCAGGTAGTATTAGAAACAAGCAAATTGAGGGCTCCTAAAAAAAAAAAGAGCTAATTGTTTTATTTTCATAAGACAAAAAAGGTTTTCAATCCTCTTTTTATTCATTTTTATGCATTTAACTTTTAATCATAAGGTAAAATATCTCTCAGATTAGTGTGAATCAGTGTATATCAGAATTCGGCCCGTAGATCGCCAGTTTATAACGTTCAAATCACGGTTTTATTTAATATACATATTTTTTTTTTACTGCAGAACACACTTCCCATCGTGGAATATTACTTGAATGGGTGAAACTACAAATAAAAATCCATTTTAACCAACACGCGTATATGTTGCAGCTTTTTAAATTTGTTATGTTTCTTGAATTAAGAAGACAAATAAAATTATCCTTTTGTTGAAACTGTGTTTAAAAACAAAAAATATTCATATTATCCAATTTACAATCGACGTAATTATAATTTATATGTAATCGACAGCCGTGAAACACAAGCTAAACACGGAGGTTTTCTAAATGCAGTCGTTAATACTGTCCCAGAAAACTATTTAATTGGTTTGCTTTGAACTAGTTCACGGTTGCCCATAATGGAACCATTTTCATAATGAAAATTAAATGCTTTCATTTATTCAGAAAGAAATTTAGAATGGGTTAGTATTATAATGTAAATTAATGTTTATATACCTTTCCATTGCAAATAGAATTTTCGATTTTATCAGTTTTCCCCCGAAATATTGCAATTATAGCATTTTTTCGCGTTGAGAAACGAAAGATTCAGTCTTTGATATGTGACAAACTATGCTTTTTTTTTTTTACCGAAAGAAGAAAAATAAATTTGCTCTTCTTAATGCACAACGACAATTTTGTCAGGTTCCAGTCTTGAGAAGAAGACGATTTAAATCTTACTTCTGCTGCATTTTTCGCTGTTCGTGCAGCGAATTACGAGTTGTTGAAGCGGAATTTGCTCATATCACAAATAAAAGAGAAATGAATTTTGGTAGAGGATAAAGCAGCGAAAGATATACTTTAATATGAAAACCCAAAACAAAAGACCACGGGGATGAAGTCTGACGTGAAATAGATAAAACTTAAAATATAGTTAAGTTAAATCCGCGAAAGCTCGGAATCAGACAATATAGATAATTTGGAATCAAATTTTTTAATAATTTCTGCGTCAAATAATTCTTCATAATTTTCATTCAAGAATGGATAAAAATTTTTTCTGGAATTCTGGAATTTGGCAATATCTAACAACGAACGTGAAAATATTATCCTACCGGATCCCTTGTGTCACTGAAAAACGTTCAAAAATCGTTCTGTTACCCCACGTAGATACGCTTGTATTTTTACATGTAGAAATTTTTATGTACGCACATAAACTTTCATCGAGCTTTATAAGGATGTAAAATATATTTAGAAAATGCATGTAGAATTATTAAAATTAACTTCTTTTACGTATGTACAAATATGTGATGTACTTTACAAAAATTTTTTAGTTTACCCGAGTAAATTTCATCTTTTCAAAAATATTTTCTCATTTTCCGGTTTACCCCCCGCCCCCTCCACCCCCAAGTGAGGTACTTCCCTTCGCAGCTTTAACTTTAAAATTTATCTTTCCCGATGAATTCGCAATTAATGTTTGTCATTTCCAGTTCTGACATGTAAACGACGACTTCTGACCTTCCTTTTTCTCCGGTGCCCAATTCGGCATGTTAGGAAAATTAGGTGTTAAGGCAAAAGGAATTTTCCTTCGAATCACATTTTCGAATTTTCGAATTTTTTTTCGCAAGCTTTCCACTCGGAAATAATCCACGATTTCGATTCGAACGCCACAGAAAGACAGTCGGGCTATCTGTTCTCTTGAGTCCGCTTATAATGGTGGCACTTTACGGGAGTTCTTTGCTTTTCAGATCCGGCCAACCGAAACTGAAGCGAAGTCTTTCTTTCCGCCTCCGCTTCGCGGTTGCACGCATATTCATTGCAAGCAGCAACTGAATGATCTGTTGATCCCAAAAAGCAAATGCCTTACTAACGGTGTCAAATTTTAAATTTTTTCGCGTCATCCGCGAAAATTAATTGTCGAGCATCGTGAATGAAACAACGGGGGAATGCACGTATTTCAAATTAGCCAAGGGTGTCCCGACACGAGTCGGAACTGCTGTGGTCGATCCGAAAACAGCGACTCGTGACGGAGCCGGAGAAATAAGCGGAGAAGGACGATCCCTGAATTTTGGGAAAATTATTCGGGAAAGAAACGCAAAACGGTTTCGACGGGTGAGGGATAAACGGTGAAAAACCTTCGGGAACGTCCTGCCGACAGCGCGGAAATATCGGGGAGCAGAAAGCTCAGGAGCTTAAGGATAACGTCCGCGCGGCCTGTTCTCGTGGCCGTCGGGCATTAAATTCTTTTTATTTATCTCAAATCACTTGACGCCGAAACTCTCCGGGAGCCGTAACCAGCTTTTCCCTAATGTAATATTTATAAAATCTAACTCTGTAATAATTCGGTCAACTGAAACCGCAGATCACGAATTGCAATAAAGCAAAGAGAAAGATCCTTTTTCTCTTTGGAACGTTTTGAATTTTCCCTCTGCCGCGGGGGGGGAAAAAGGGCTGGAAAATTAGAATTTCAAAACAGTTGGGTTTTTTTTTTTTTTCACTTCCGGGGAAGATCATGCCCAGTGAAAATGTTTGATCGCAGCCTAAAATCTTCCGCGTTTTTCCGCCTCGTGAAAATGGAAAATTTCAGGGATTGGACTAAAAACGGTTTGACGGAGAATTTAAATAGGGCCGAAAAATGAAAGTCAAAGGGGACTTGTCCGGCAGGAGACGGAAAAAGCGTGGAATGTGATTAAAATCGAAAAAAAGAGCAGAAAAGGTTCGACTGAAGAGGAGGCGCCCGGATGCGACCGATGCCTGTGGTATTCGAACGGGAAGGAAGTCAGCATTGGGAACTCCCGATTCAAATGAAGTTTGTTTCCGATTTCATAACGTGAAATGATAAATTTATCGAAGCGCTGACAGCCTTTTTAAGAGGAGCTACATAAAATAAATACGGGAACTGCAGCGGCGAATTTCTCTCATCAAGTGGCAAATTTCCCTTTCTTCTCCACTTTACGTGTTTTACTAAGGTGTCTAGATCAATTTTCCTTTCTTTCCACGTGCTCACCATTTTAAGTGGCCATTTTCCGGTTATGATCGGAGGCAGACTTTGCTCTTGAAAAACTTCCGACACCGCCGGATAAGCAATTGCCTCCCGAAACACAAAACCGAAGCGGCATTTTACGAGGCCGCAATAGCGGTTCCGTCCGCGTTATTCGCCCCGAACCTGATGCGGGCGGTAAGCCCCCGGGTAGGAAGATGGTTGCATGTGAATTGCTCCCCTCGAAGGGGGCGGTATCGGGAAAATTGCGATTTTTTTCCTTGCCCGCCCCGCGTAAATTTCCCGAGCGTTTTCCCGAGGGAAAACTGCTGGGGCCCGCATCTCGTGCAAGAATTCGAAGCGACCTCAACCGGTGGACGTTAAATCCGGGACTTCCCGGTTCGCGGGGGAAAATTTGAGTGCCCTACGCGGTGGCTCCTGCAGGGGCCGCCGCATGCAAAAGCGGGGACCGCCCGCCGACGCTCGTCCGAGGCGCCGAAATATCGGCGACAAAGATTTTTCCCTTCTTTCGCGCCGCTTTGTATATTCTCCGGTTTTCACGAATCGCTACCTTTATTGTAACGTGGGAATCGGAAAATATGGTATGATTATTTTCCCTGGATATTTTCCGCTGAGAGCTCTAAGAGTCCGCACGATAAATCAACATTATTATATTTTCTTTATATCGCTGCACAAATAGAATTTGTTAGGATTTTTGGGAACAAAAGGATCTAGGATGAGCTTTGTCCGAATTCGCTCCCAAAATTTAAAGCAAATTTATCTTATTCTGTGAGAAACGGCAGCTCCCATCGAAGCCCGTCCATAATTTGATGCAAAATTTTAAATTTTATATATGAAAAGATAGAATATCATTGTTCTTGGTTCCGTTAGCAATTTCGTCGGATAAAATTTTGAATATTCCTAACTCATAATTTTATTATACCTATTGATTTTCTTAAAACAAGATTAGTTCTCCCTATAACTTCTGATACTTTTTTAATATTTCTAATTTTTTGTAAATCTTTCTCGTTATACACGCATATATTTTCCTGAGATAAAGATATTCTAAGCGAAATTGAAGAATTTGGATGGAAGAGTTGATTATTAAAAGAAATCTAAATTATTAAAATTTACCAAGATAAGAGCTTTAAGCCGGGGAAAATGTGGAGTATCACAATGAAGAAAGAAAAAAACAACAAGATGAAAACTTGGCTTGGGGGTTTTTGCGACTTATAATGCGAATTTCTCGGCCTCAACCCTATTCGTATGTTTTACATATTTTTTGGATCAAATCATTTCCCATTATATTTATCACTCCCGCGAGAAATCTTTAAAAATAATAATAATAATAATAACAATAATGTCAAACCTTTCCAGAAGCAAAAAATTTTTAATAGTTGGAAAAGAAAATTGGACACATCTCCTTTCATATAGCTCATTGTTATATCATGCAATGATGAATTACGACAGGAAAATGGCATCAGAGATTATGTGCCGGACGATGAAAAAGAAGCTGACAAAAAAATTTGTGTTCGAGTTTTATTTATCTTAATTCCTGCTTTCAGCTTCAGCATTCGGGACTCGAAAAAATGTGAATTTCTTCGACTTCGAATCGTTTCAGGTTCGCTTTTCTTCGTCCTGCAACGAGTTTAGACTGAAAAATCAAGAAACCTTTTGCCTTTCGCACTCCCCCGCTAGAGCTTAGTGGATAAGAGCTATCTGTGTGACATCAAAAAATGTCGCACTTAAAAACGTGAGATTAAGTGTGAGCATATTGTTTGAAGATTGACATTTAGGTCGCGAGCGCTATTTACTTTTGTTAGCCGAAGAGAATGTTTTTTATTGTATTAATTTTCTTAGCGTTCTAAAACAAGATGAAAGTGATAGAATAATCGCGTCAGAAATAATTGTTTTAGTGCATAACATCGCAGACAAAAGAATTGTAGAATTATAAATTAAAGGCTTTCTTACGTCTTGCATGGAACAGCTTTCGGAGTGCTTGTTTTCGGGTAAAAAAATGAATCTAATTTTTCCGTGTCTCATACCGGCAAACGAACGGGCTTCTAATTTATTCAGATCACTCTGATACCTCTTGATCTAAATAAATATCACTCACAATTATGTCACCTTAACCGCGGGGTTATTTCATGTTCATTTTCCGAGCCGGTTAAAATCTTGAGTTTGTGAGTTTTTTCTGGTAAAATAGCGCGATCCAGGAAGGGCAGGTTTCGTCATTTGAAACAGGTCACATGTGCTGATACATTAGGATTGCACGCACGCAGCCCGCGCTGAATCCCCGGGACGAACATTTATTATAATAATAACGTAACATTTCAGCGAAGAGTGCCTTAAATCGGCATCGAATAAAAATTCACTCAAACTGATTGAAATTAATGAAATTTAGCAGTTTTAAAAATTGTTTTTTCGACTTCACCGCAAATCAAGCGCCGACTTTATTTTTAAATATTTTCGGTCAAAAAGCACAGATTTCTCATTACTGAACATTTGAACAGTCATTGCTTACGGCTTTTTGAAGATGTTGCCAAGGGATTTGAAATTTATTAAAAATCAATTTTTTGAAAATCAATGCCCCCTAAATCAGTGCATTGACGAAATATATTCCTGGATACAAAGCTCAAGATATACATCGGCTTTCCGACTGACAGTACGTTAATGAATTTAATTTTACAGTCTGATGAGCCGTTAAACTTATAACTAAAAAAGCCGCTATGATTTTTCGCATATTTGCATATAGTCGGATTTTGCATCGAAATTCCGATTTTCCAAATCAAATTTCAGATTTTAAGTTCCGACTCTAAATATTTATGATTTTTGAATAAATTTATGTTGTTTATTGAATGAATCCAGTGCTCTCGGATAAGAGTGATGATGACTGCATTGGCAAAATCCCCCCATCCGAAGGTTTTTTGACATGTTCATCAGTGATGGATGCGGAAAAGATTTTTCGTTTGCCGCAGCAAAAAAAATTCTGCTGAAAATTTCTCAGCAATTAACATTTTAATACAGTAGCATTTTCGTCAGCTTGCGGAAGGCTCATTCGCGAATGCGGGCGTTTTCTGTATTTCTTACGTTCTCAGCTCTCCAAAAAAGATTTGGTTTTTTCCTTTTTTAAACCTCATAAAGCTCCAAGGAGGGCCTTTGCTACGCTTTCTTGCCTTTTGGCTCTTCCAGTGCCTCCAGCCAAATTCCACGGCATTTCGGCGACGAAGGCAAAGCTTTCTTAGATGCCCTTTTTTTTTCTTTTTTAGCAAATCCAAAATTTTTTGAAACTTCATGCCCTCTATCTGAACAATTCCTTACGCTCTTTTCCCTTCGGCAGGGCATGCTGGGAATAAAGTGCGCCGTTAATTTTTGAATTACCTGCGATGTATTTGTACAAATTTATTTTCTTTTGGCGCGCCAAAATAGAAAAGCCTTTTAATCTGAGACGGTACGAGAAATTTGTTATTATTTGAATCAAATATTGTTGCACAAAATTTAGTTTTGCAATTTAAAAACGACGCTGAAAAATAATGCATTCGTTATATGACGGGGATCGAAGAAATTAATTAATGAGCAAAAAAATATATAAACCTATTTATCAAAATTAGTGAAATCATTTTGCCGATTGTAAAAATCAAAGGCAGCCACTTCACTGTTAAGTAATAGCAGATACGAGGATACGTTTAGGGGCGAAAACTTTGAAGTTGTTAGATATATTTATATCTAAAAAAAAAAAAAAACCATTTAAAGAACAGTCTCAGCACTTTCAAGATTTTTTAAAAAATTGAAAAACTTATTTTGCCACACACTTATTTGCCAGATCTATCTATAATAATAGGAAATTTCAAACATTTTCTGTTCTTCTTATAACACAAACTAATAACACGTCAAGAGATATGCAAATTCAAAATGTTTGAGATTCCGGCAGGATCTGCCAAATTTAACTGTAGTATCTGCGAACCATCGACATTAGCTTACGCTTCCGAAAGTAATATCCATGGTTATGTGCAGCTCCAAATCGTGAAATTTCGGTCATTGACATATATGAAATTATATTTGTCGAAATAAAAACGATTTAAGAGTTAAGACAATTTCTGTAAATTGCTATAAAATTAAAATATTTAACGATGTCTTATAAAATGCTGTACGGAAAGAGGGTGATTAAACTCGCATAAAGTTTCGCGAAAGCTCTCAGCTAAAGCTCATTTGTTAGAGAGAATGCTACGGAAAGATAATTTAAAAAAAAAAAAAAAAGAATATATTAAAAACTGAGAAAATAATGCAGATTAATCGGGATATTAAAGGAAATTAACTAAATCACTTATTCAGCTGCTTCCGATAACAAATTTTATTCGCGAAACGTTTCCTTCAACGTGCAGGAACACGAAACATTATGAGATACATTTAACTGACGTTTAAAGCTGAATAAACATAAGGGAAAGCAAAATAAATTTTAGATATTTCATAAATGGAAGATTTTTCTCGTTCTTGCATTCGATCGGTTTCCATCGTTCCACAAATAAAGAATATATATCTTTCTTTTCCAATATTCTGCTCTTTGCAAATAGATGATGACCTGTTGCCGATTTTTCCTTTCCGTGATTTATAAGAAACTGTGAGGTTTATAACGAAGGTGGATTCAGCAAGGGATTTAAGCGACCGAACGATTCAACCTCTGATCGTTATACTTTATCCATTGTCCTCCTTTTCATTATCTCCAGGCTTCAGCCGGAAGCACGAGAGCCGCCATCGAACAAAGTTCGCCCGAATCCAGTTTAATAGGTTTGACCCGCACTGAACAATCAATATGTAATTAAATATTTCGCCTCTGAAAATTGGGAAAAAAGGGAAGAAAACCTCGACGTGGAAAATCTTTATTTTAAACAAAGGCCTCGGGCGGAAAATCCAGTATTTAAGTTGGCAAAAGATGATGGAAAAAAATTGTTCAATATTTGAAAAAAAAAAAAAAAAGAAAAAGAAAAAAGAAAAATTTCCGTTTTGATTCAAATTTCAAACTCGGACTTGTCTGACCTGAATATAGTAAAATTATTTACTTTTCAATAAACATATGGGAAGCATGGAAAATGGAGAAATTCAATTTCATCTCAAATGTCGGTTGTTAAGGGGTGATATTGACAGTTCGGGGATGGGCGAAACCCCAAAAGTAGAAATGTCGCTTGAATACATAAAATATAATATGCATATATTTTTCTGCGTTTTAGACCATTATTTAAAAAATTATTTTTTTTTTTGATGATAAAAAAATCATAAAAAAAATATTTTAGGCCACAGAAAAAAGAATGTGAAGAAAAAAAAAATTTTCATTTACAATATCAAATGCAAATATTTGTTTAATATATTTTTCGCAAAATAAACTTTTGTTACACATCATATGCAGGTAATGCGTGCACTTAGCATTCGGGAGAATTTATTTAACTAGCAATTAGTAATATTTTGACCATTCATTTTAAAAATAGTACATTTTCGTCTTCACCTTGTTTTTGAGATATTTAGAGGTGTGTTCTTCGGATGATTCGGAAAATACAAATACGAGCGATTTTTCCATCAATCTAATCCTTTTTTTTTTTTTTTTTTTGATAAGGAGAAAACCTTCGGACATCCACCGGACAATTTGGACCGCGTGGATAATGTCGGAGACGAACCGAGTAAACCCCCCCTGCCCCCCCCCCCCGGAGAACAAACTTCCGAGGCCTTCGAAATTCCGGTCCGGATCCCATTGTCCCCATTGTCTGACGCCTCTTGCTGTTGCGGTGCGAGAGGCTTCCACCCCCCCCGCCACCCTGGTGCACCAAGCTCCGCTACTATGACGTCAGCAGTCAGCACCGCGTGCTGGAGAAGACAGCTAGATCAGTTCTTCTTCATCCTCGGAAGAGCAGGTCGTGGCATGGTCTTAGCCATGCTGGCGAGACTGAGCTTGTCACCCACGGACCTTCTGTAACCTGTGTGGGACAATCCACAAGGGTATGGCAAGATGTGTCCGTACAGTTGCCGCAGTGGTGACAACACGATGAGCTCGCTACGGCAGTAGCCACGGCCGGGTTAGCCTGTGGGTTCACCTGGGCGTCGCTCCGCCCACTTCCGAAGAATCGAACCTGACCTAATTTAATTTATAAATAAATGACATGCATATGTAAATTTGACTGTAGCTGGTTTTGTACAAACTACATTTTGCTTAAGTTATATTAATTTTAAGCATTCGCGCTTTTAATATACAAATTAATTAATTGTTTTACGCAAATCTGAAGTTATATAATTTATTTTACGATGCTACAATTTAACGAAAATTGCATTACGCAAATTCACATGCAATTAATTATTCGCTGGGAATTCTGGTTCTAATTAGAGGAATATACAAGCAATCTTGATGTGAGAACTTATTGTATTGCTTTAAAAAAAATTCAAATTCGACTTAAAAGTTTTTATTTATCTCATTTTAATAGCTAATCTTCATAAAGATACCTTATTAGTAAGATTTCGAAATTTGATAAATTTAACCAAAATTATTAATTACACGCCTGGAATATACATAATTATGGATTAATTAAGAAATTAGAAATACATAAATATGTAAAAACATCACAAATTTTTATTTACGGTGAAGTTATTTGGACGTACCTTTCAAGAAATAGTGAGAAAGAATATTGATAAAAGTGTACAATATCACGATGAAGTAGAAGCTAATCTGCTTCTATTTGGAAAAAGCCATAGAATATAAATGCGAAATATTAAGGAATATTAAATGAATTAAGACAATTACCATAATATCCTAATAATCTTAATAAAATAATATAATATCTTATAAATCCTGTATAACAATAAAATTATAATGTGTAACATAATAATAAATAAAATTTAAAATAAAAATCAAATATTTTAAAATTAAACATTATTAATAACAACATTACAATATAATATAATGTGCGATAATATATATTTATAATCATTAACAATATATATGAAATATCCTAATTATCTTAATATCATCTTAAAAATAATAAAAGTACCAATGAAAAACATGAATCCAAGGGAAAATTTTAAGATTAACTAATACTATTTTTTGCTAACTGGGAAATCCGAAATGAGATTAGTACTGAAATTTATCCTGCAAGTTAACTGTATAAATAATTGCCACCTCCAAAGCTCGAATTTTCTCTTAGATATTTAGCATGAACTTATGAATATTCCTTCATGTAAGACTCAGATCATGCATCATCAACTGCAATTTCCATTGTCAGCGAATAGCCAAACGCCTTGAGGGATTGTCCAAATGCTACAAAAATATAATTCATCATCATTCGATTATTTAAAAATGTAAATCTCATACTTTTCAACGCGGAATAATAATCAGGATCCAAACGTCTGTTTGATCAAAGCTCTTTAGAACTCCTTGATTTAACTTTATAGCCTTCCACTAATAAAAACTCGAAATGAGTACCAAAAATCTCCTGGGAAAATTACATTATTTGCATTAGTTAATTAGAAATATCTAGCGGAGGGATTAAAAAGGAAAATGATGGCATAAAAAGAATTGTAAAAATTTTTGCAATTTTCCCATAAAGTTTAAGATAAAGTACACCTTCCGTGAATGGAAGGCGGAACATTTTTATAAAACATAAAAATAAGGGCAATTCGAAAGAAAAGGTTTTCAATTATGATTTTTAAGAAATCCACAATGGGAAAAGGTTTAAGGATGAGGATTTCGTGCGCAGCGGAAATCCATAACCTAAGCCGAGAGAAAAATTATTCCTCGACCGAAAACACGAATCTGTCCCTTCATCGACGGCATACCGAACGAAACCTCTTCTCGCATTTGGAAACTAACAGCGATTTATCCCCCATTAAAGTGAGATTTAAATATCAGAGAAAAACTGAGTGTTTAATATCATCGCTGAAATTTGATAACACAATGATGAGTGGCACCTGAAACTGCTGGCTGCAAAATTTACTTGATTAATGGATCAGAAGGTTTTCAGAGCGCTGTTGTTCTTGAAGCATCCCATTTATTAATTTTTCCTCAATCTAAAAATGCCTTGGATGAATGATGGTGGCTCGGGAAAATATTGACAGTCGGGTTCCGCATATTGCCTCCAGATCCCCTGCCCTGCACGGTTCCCATGAAAAATCTCCGATTTAATAAATCTAAAGCAAAATCAGAATCCGTCAGCTTTTTTGCCTGCCTCGTTTCCGCGGAGGAAATGCACTTAATATTCCTGATTGAAGCGATTCCGGAGCAAATAGGACGGTAATTGCCCGAAAGAATATTTTAATCAGCTTTCATCCACAGGTGGTGTTTGAAACTTTAATTGCACTCACAGACTCAGTTCGGATTGTTTCCTTGTCCTGCAGGAAAAGCTTTTTCTTACGCACCCTTCAGAATCGGCATATGATTCGTTCACATGCCCTTAAGATCTCTTCAACGTCGTCCAGGGAAAACTTCACTCAAGCCTTTATTAACAAAATTAAGTTTTAAGATTTATTACCTGCAACAATAGCGGCAAATTAATGGAGATTGAGGAATGAAATTGATGCCAGAAAAGGGTTTTAGTAGAACGCTTTCGCATTTCTTTTGTTCATATAAAAGCCATATATTCGCATATTCAAACAAGAAATATTCGTGTTCGCATTCTGTAATATTTTGCCAGAAAAATGGCAATTTGGAAAGACATTTTTCACAGAACCTCGCTTTTATCTTTAAAAAATTGTGTTACCTTTACCGTTACGGATATATATCATTTGTAAATTTTTTTTTTTTTACCATTTATCCTGCCGTAAAGTGGCAATTCGAAGGAGACACAATCAGAAGGATGAATTTGACGGGATATAAGGTTCCGTTCTAATGTATCTGTTTTGTTTTTTTTTTTAATTTTGAAGTAAAAAAAGCAGGTTTGAGATCAAAAATGATTCTTGCTACAAGGTACCGTAGCGTTTCGCAGTTTGCCATCTATGCAAATATGCCAGGAAGGTTTGACACAGTGCTGGCAACGAACGTGCACCTCCGAATTAATCAGGCACAGAGTTTCTCTTTTTGCGTCGCATTCCCTTCCTAATCTTTCTCATAAGGGCACGTATATTAGCTGTCTTGGTAACTGAAAAAAAAAAAAAATATATATATCTGTATAAAACCTCGCTTTCGTTAGCAGTTTAAAACTTCATTTAATCCTTTTCCAGATTTCGAACGTTTAAGAAGATATAATTGGTTTTCATTATTTGAGAAAAGGACGGGATTTAGTGCTTTACGAAAAAGAATGAAGAAAAATTCCCATTTTTCCCCTAATTTGTATAAAAGGAGCTTGATTATTTTCATCCCTTATCTGAATCTCTTTCAAAAAGCATTTGATCAAGCATTAAGCATGAATTTCGGTCTCTTTCCATTTTCTTAAATTTATTAAATCCGAAATTCATAAACTCCTTTCTAATTCAAAAGACAGAGGACGAATCTGATAATATACAACGACATATCACAGCAAAAAAAAAAAAGACTTTTAAGGACTCATTCGCGACAAAAGAAATGCAAACGAAAAAATTTTTGAAAAATCTTTCTAATGAGCAGACAAATCCATTGACCGGGAGCCCCGAAGGATAACGACGGTCTCTCAACCGGAACACATGCAAAACATTTGGCATAATTTAGAAGGCTTTGCCCCTTGCGCGAATCGATTCTCGAAAGCGGCCTCTCCTCGAGAATCGAACGGGAGAGAGAAAATAATAAATTTCTACCCGGAGTATTCCCGTCAATAATTTTCCAAAATTTTGCAAACAAAATTTTTCGGGCAAAGCTGCGGAAGATGAATTTCGGAATGGAAATTCCTCCGCCGGAATTTGCTAAATGAGAGCCAATTTTTTTTTTTTTTTTTTTTCTCCTTCGCTCTCTCTCCATTCTTTCCTCCATTTCCACTGCTCTGCCCCGTTTCGACCCTTCTCGCTTGAGCGGTTGGCAGAATTGGCGGGGCTCTTCGAGGGAAACGGGCAGGAGCAAGGACACGGAAAGGTTGCAAAGGGAAGTCAAACCCCGCGGAAACAGCATCCGAAAAACCCTGACGTTTTCCTTACGGCCGCTGTCCACGACTCTGCGGCCTTCCGACCCCCGTTCCCCGGGGGCGCGGGGAGAGACGAACTTCCGCCCCCTGGAGGAATTTCGTCCTTTTATTGTCGAAGACGCCGTGATTCGTGACAGCCCGAGACTCGTTTCTTTCTCCTCCAACCGCTTATGAGCGAATTTCCCGCTGTGTTTCCCCGGACTGCAGATGCGAATCGCAGCATCCTTAAATCCGACCAAGGAGGCTCGGTTCAGACCTTTCGGAGGTCTCGCCGAAACGACCGCATGAAAGATTTATCTACCCGGAGGGAAAAATCCCCCCCCCAAAAAAAAACAGCAACGCCGCCCCTTAGTTATATTCCATGCATCTCTTTATATAATGCTCCACTTCCAGGAGATTCTGGAAAAATTTTTTAGCCGGTGAAAATTATTAAAATTTATGAAAAATATTTCCCACTTATTCTTGCGTTGTATTCGCTCCCAAAAACAATAAGCCTTCAACTTGTATATTAAAAGAAATGTCAATGTCTTTGTGAACCACAAAAGGTAATTTTATTTTAATAGGCATAACGCAATGTTTTCCTAAGAAAGTGCAAATATTCATTGTTCGCACTATATATACATTTTTGATCTTTCTGCGAATAGATATTAACATTGCTTCATTAATGTAAAGCTTTTAAATTTTGATGTTAAACCCGCCGGAAGATAACTGTTAATGTTTAGTTTGAGAAGCAAAACGCAATTATTATGAATTTAATTAGTTAGACTGAAATATTTGTGATGCGAATTACTGGTCAATTGATCAACAATAAACATACATATATATTTTTTTAAGCGGTTTTTCTTATTAAAAGCAGTAGATTTTCGGTTGAGAATTTGGAGTTGAACCAAATTCAACTTTCCCGATAATAAAACTTTATATCTAATGGCTTGGTCCTGGCACCAAAAGAAAGAAAAAATAATGAAGCATTTCTGGAAAATAAATATTTACACCATACATTTCTATTGGCTGGCGGCGTTGTTGCTTTGCCGAAAAATGGGGAAAAAATTTTACTGCATTGTTTTTGCAAATATAATTTTGCGTTATCCGGCATGGCGGAAAAAACGATTTCCTTTTTTTTCCCTTCTTAAATGGACCACGTTCGACAAAGTTTTAACTCTAAGCGGTGGTGGAAATTAATCTGCAAATGCCTTAAAAATTCAAAACGAGGCTGGGTTGAAGTAAAATTCGACATAACCCAATGGACCGAGGCTGAAAATAATATAACGGTCAAAATCCTATTACACCGATGAAAACATTCATGTATACGAAAAATAAAGAATATTAGAAAATCTGTTTTTAAGTAATCCAGATTATTCTCTTAATCAGTTTATTTTCTTTTAATAATCCGATTAGACTTAAAGATTTTTTTTTTTTTTATTCTATTTTTTGCGTCACATCCCTGATTATTTATTATACTAGTCGAGATATAATCGAAGCTGTCATTAATAGTTAAGACAAAATTTCCTAATGGCTGATAAAAAGCTCTTTAAACCGTAATTAAAGAGGAAATGTGAACCTGTTTAACCTAAGGAACCTAATTTAGCGTTGATATTTGCTATGTAATGGACTTGTTATTGCAAAGTAATATTTACGGTGACGTAAAATCAGGGTCTTATTGTTCATATTATTTTAATGGGAGCCAACAAAAATGTGATTTATCTTTTTCTGAAATTTTCTATTTTTTTTTTTTTCTGATATTTCAGGTTACAAAATAAAAATTAAAAATGTACAATTTAGCGGTGTTTCCCCCTTGTTCCAGTTTCATCACTCTTTGTGGCAAAACCTTAAGAGTGCGGCAAAAGATAAAAATTCAGAATCTTACAGTGAAGTTTCTCATCATTTTCCGATTGTACATTACAAAATGCGTAAGCGGAAAATTTTCGTTCCGTACATGAACATTTTTTTTTTTACAGAAAAGATGACTCCCGGACTTAATGATTTGATATTTTTTTATTATACATTTCACGACAAACCAGAAAAATTTTCTTGATTCTGCTGTTTTACAGACCTGATACCCGTACGGGATCGGAAAATGCATTTTCCATCTGTTTACCTTTAACTGCCGTCAAAATCCTGCGGACTGGCGTGGATCATATTTGAAGTTAATGGGAGTAAAAAGCAATCATCACATTGTTATGAACTTTTTCAACTTGCTGCAGGAGAGAAATTTTGTTTAATCCATTAGAATTAAACTTTTTAACGTGGCACATTTTTAATAAAGCCCGGCGGAAATTTTTTATCTTTTTCTTCATCTTTCTCCTGCCACGGAATTTAAATCCGCTGCCTCGAACCCGTAGGAGAAAAAAAAAAAAAAAATTCGGTCGCCTCCGAACTTCATTTCCGATTCAAAAAATGTTATTTCTTCAAGTTTCCTCAGGTTATACAGAGGGAACGGAAATACCAGAACGTGCCAAACTTCGCTCATGTAGCGGCGCCCCTTGTTCCACGTTTCTTTGCTGCTCCTTCAGAAATGATTGCGTCAGTTCCGTTTCCAGCTGTCGACGCTAATGGCGAATCGTCGGCCACGATGACCGCGTTCATTCGGAAAAAAATAACAATAATAAATGTTGCGGAAGAGATCGGGCGATCCGTTTAATCAGAGTTGAAAATATTTTGACGCCGGAAAAACAAGAGGAGACAGTCCTCGCGGCCTCTCCATAATCAAGCCAATGGTCGCGACTTCGGCAAATACAAAAGAGCGAGCGACATCGAGATGCGATTCGATGGTCCCGCGGTGGAAAAGCGATTTTTCCCGGTCAAGAGATGTCCCGGGGAGAGCGAACGCGATTGCGGGATCGAACTGAAAATGATGCAAAACCCGGCATTCAGTTTGCAGAACGAGTTCCTCAACGTGCAGAACGGCAACGAACGGGGGAAGGCATCGGTTCGGTTTTTCTCTTTTCTTTTTCCTCTGGTAAAATCGAGTCGCCGAAGGCTTTGGAACGGACGAGAAACGCTGAAAACCATAACGGATCCCTGTCTTCGCTTCCGCTGGAAAAAAATTTTTCATTCGTGCCACTCCAGCGGAAATAAACTTTCATCGAAAATGGATGAAAAATCGAAATCAGCGTTTTCTCAATGGGTTTTCTGCTTCACTTTTCCATAAAAAAAAAAAAGAAACAACTTTCTTTTGCGCCCTGAGTTTTTATTCCTTTTGCGGCGCCTTCGCATACAGCTTTCGAGCTTTCCAAATGTCGCGGTGCTTTGCCGGGACGTGAATTTCTTACGTTCACACACTTCTTGCGTTCATTTCCACATTTTAGGGAGAGGCCACCATTATTCATTGCCTCAAACGAAGAGCCCGTCTCGGCATTTTCATTCACATGCACGCGATTCCACGTCCTTTTGAGTGCCCCGATGTGAATGCCGCTGAAGAATCAGATGGAACAGATCCGTGAACGGATGATAAATTAAGCTTAATCAGAATTAACGCACAACATCCTTTATCGTTCAATTCCGAATTTTCGCTTCGGCTAAATTTATCGCCGCTGTCGGTGGCTGCCCCGAAATGAAAAAAAGTTCAATGAATATCTTCCCGCCACCGATTCGGAAATATATTTGACCGTGCGAGGGGCGGCGCGGGCGTGGATCAGCGAGAATCGCACGCGTTAAACGCCGGGGAAAAGCTCAGGGGAGGTGCCGTCGAATTTTGCATTCGGAAGCCGGCGGAGACGGATCTTGAAACGGGAGAAACTCGACGAGCCGGAGGGAAACCGGAAAAGTTGAAATTTTCGCAGCTTTCGCATCCCCGGATCCCGGACGCGGAAATCGAACGGAAACACTGCCAGAGCAGAAATTGACGGAAACGTTTCAATCTTCAGAGTGCTCCGAATAGGAAAGCCTCCCAAAGGTCGGGGAGCAGCGCAAGCGGAAGACGGTCCATGAGTCCGCGAAAAGTGCAACCGAGATCGGATCGTCCCGCAGCACCAAAGCTCCGTGCCTTTTGGGCGAAACGCAAAGTGCGTTTTCGGCTCTCCTCCGGCCGCCGTCGTTACATCTCCGAATTCATCTCGTCGACCATCGCGCAGCAGGGATTTTCTCCTCGGCCGTTTAAAATAAGCTTTCCGACCGAGGTACCGCGCAGAAATATTTTAGAAATAACCCAAGAAAAAGAGAAAAAAAAAAAATTCTTTTTGAAGTTTCACTCCGGATATTTTATTTTTAATGCCTCGACAGAAATATCCTCCCAGAGCTTGCGAAGAATAATAAAAGGGAAGTGTGGAATGAAATGGGAGGGCACTATTAAAATCAAATAAACACAAAACTTGTATAAAGAGTTGGACCCGGTCCAGTCGTGGGCTGTTTAAATGTATGACAAAAAATGGGGCCAGAAGATGGTCAGGCATTAGCAGATCGTAAAGCTCGGTCGTATTTTTGTGCCGGGAAAATTTTCCTTCAGCGCCCGTTCGCGGGTCACCCCCGGGGGCTCTTCGCTGGCCCCAGCTCCAGTTCGAGCCCAAAAAAAAAAATCACTTCCGGCCACCGGAAGCCTCCCTCGGGCGCGTTTTCCACCGGCGCCTCGGAGGGCGCCGAAGGGGCCGCACTGGAGCGAGGCTTGAGAGCGTCGGGGCGGACCGGGCGAGAAAAATCTTTTTCGGACGTTTCGCTTTTTTCTCTTCGTTTTTCGTGCTCGATGCTGGCCGGGCTTAGATCTCTCGGTTTTTCCGGCACCGGGAATTGGGCGAAAAACGAAAAAATTCCGAAACCGAAATCGAAGTCGTAAAAGCCAGCAGGGATAAAAATAAGAATTTTTTTTTTTTTTTTTTTTTTTTTTTCTGAAACACTGCAGGAGAAGAAAAAATTGTTTATAAGCTTTCGCGTTCTGCCGTGAAAATTATTTTGTAAAAGTTATATTTAAATATGCAAATGGGATGTGACAAACAGTTACACATATCGCGGGAATTACCACATTAAACGCCGCACAATCGCTGCTGTAAAGAAAAGTCGAGTGATACTGTAATGTTTTTCTGTGCGGATCGCGGCTTTATCTACATCGTAACTAATAGCTAAACATCGCTAGACTAATAACTAAAACAATGGCTATATAGTAGCCATTGAGTTAAAAAAAAAAAAAACAGGGGAACATGTTTTCCGCTTATAAATTCGCATTTATTTGATAGAGTAAAGAATGCTTTCCTTAACCGATGTGAATAAATCCTCCAACAAATACTTTGGATGCCTCGATTGCTGCAGCAATCATCTGTCGGAAATTCAGAAAAAAAAAAAAACAATTAAAAAATTCAAAATCGAAAAGTGTTGTGCTATTAAACAGATCGGTCTACAATACTTATGTAATATAACATTTGTAGGTTGCATCTGTAAAATAATAGATGATTGGCAAATTAATTAAATTTAATGATTCGAAGTTGAAAGACGTATCGCTATCGTGTGACAATAATATAATGCTAAAACGACTGATCCCATGCGGATGTGTTTTCATGGGGAACTTTGTAAATAATATATAATACAGAATGTTAAATATTAAAAATTCAGTGATTCAACGATCGCCGTTTCTTTGTTTTGTTAAATTTCCACAAATCTAAAGTCACTCTTTTTGATTTTCTGGGAGTTTTGCCATATCAGGTCTGAGAAGGTTTGCAAATATCACAGTAACTGTAATAAAAAAAAAAAAAGAAAAGAAAAAGAATAACGTACTTAAATAATTTGAAATCTATCTAGATTGAAATACTCAATAATACTCAATAATTGAAAATACTCAAATAATTGAAATCTAATGAGACGCAATAAAAATGCTTTATAATTCTGCTCGAAAAACAAGGAATGCACACATATGATCTGCAATACCTGCGATCAGATATTACCTAAGGAAAAGCAAGCAACCTGACCTGAGGCGAAATTTAAAATCGAATTTATTAAGGGCCAAAGAGAACTTACCTAAACTATTACCGCCGTACCTGTAGAAGAAAGTAGGTAACCCAAAAGAAATGCGGGAGTTAAATTTTTTTCGACGCTCGCCAGGCAAGTTTTTTTTTTATCTATGAAACATTTACATCCCGCATTGGATTTCTCTATCCACCTGACGCGAAATTAGCACATTTAAATGACATGTTCACTCTGTTTGCACCACTGATTCAATTTATATTTGTTATCGGACTTAGTCCGGTTAGGTAAGCTTTCATTTTCCTTTTTTTATACTTTCAGCACATATCTTGGGCGAAAAGATATTTCATCTGGAAATCCTTAAAGATAAAACGTTAACTGTGAATCATTCGAATCCTTAATTCTTCTCTTCGAGCCGCGACTAATCCAGACATCTTCGAAAACTTTTCCTTTGCTACACGATTCCCGCGTTTGTCATTACACTTTTCACTTGACATTTCCCTGATGTGAATATGACTGACTTCACATCAGCTTGAAAGAAGTGTTTACGTGAACGATGTGCTTGCAATCCCGACTGGAACGTTCTCCAGAAAAATTTTCCTCACCGAATAACGAGAACGCGAACCACCATTTCTTTGTTTCTCATTCCCGTTCGAAGTTGAACGCAACTATATTTATTTTAAATGTATACATTGAAGGATAAAGGTAAATAAATCTTTGTCCTGTAAATTCTATATCAAATACCTGTCGGCTAATGTTTTACCGGAAGGCAAAGCCTCAGAATATAAAAAAAATTTTACGAATTTTAATATTGAGTTAATAATAAAATTTTAAGTCCTATCGCTGAGGCAAGATACCCAAAGCATTAAGTTAACGTATTAGTATGCCCAGTTCTAAATAGTTATCCAGGAATTGGTAATAAAGGGAGATGAAGTGCCACTCACTGTTTTTTGGCTGGAAAAAAAAAACTGGACGTTTATTATAAATTAATTATGAAATCGGATTGTGCCACGTTAATAATTATGACAAATGCATGTGTTTACCAAGCTGACGCCACTTGCTAAGCGAATCCTTACGGAGCAAACATCTTTGCTCGAAAATATTCGTTGTAAGGGTTATTTGAAAGGATATTTAAAGGGTTATTTTATAAAGGATATTTGTATCGCTGCTTTCAGAGAGAGAGAGAGAAAAAAAATATATCAACGTTCGTTAAAAGCCGAAATAGTACTGGAATTTAGGCGACATTTGAAAATAAACTTTTTTTCTGTCGCGCCTCACCTTACCTCGCAAACTCTCCAGCTTCAGTGATATAAGGGATAATTAACTTTTGACCATGATAATGCAATAATTATGCGATGGGATTTCTCCAGTTGAGGAAAGCAATTAATTATTAACGTTCTGTTGCGAGAAATGTTTTGCAGTAGCTTTTTAAATCATAATTTTTGCGATTAAAACTCTCATCACGATATCTGGAAGAAAATGGAGAAGAAAAATTCCATAAAATCATCGTGTAACAACCCAAAAACATTTAAATACAGAAGGGGAGCTGTTAATAAACATTTATTAACGTGCTTTTTTTTGCACTAATTACACAGGCTCCAATTTCATGCTACTTTTCTTCCCCATAATCAACACTATGGTGCTATATGAAAACTTTTCAAGTTATTGATCCTATTTGAGTTTGCGCGCTGTCTATGACCCCGTCCTAAAGTAAAACATATTTATATGAGAGATACTGGATTCATAACAAATACTTAGATGTACATATATATATATACATCAATTGAGGTTTGCACTCGAGTAATAAGAAAATTGCCTAATTTTTTTCTCATCACTTATATCCTGATTATCAAAAACATTGAAATTTCCACGTTCTCCGTTCGTCCTCCTCAATATCATTTGTTTGGTCACAAATATGTGAAAACTATCGGTTTTCATAACTGATTTTTACAAGAACTAAAAATATTAATCGATTCCGTTGACCGAGGAAAAGTTCACGGACCTCGGGAAAATGAACTGACGGTTTTTACTGCTTTAACGCACCCGCCATTAGAGAATATAAGAATTTGTATTAATTATTATTACGGCGCAATACATTCATCATGAAAGCCTTTAGATTGGGATCTTAGAAGAAAGTAATGCATAAAGCCCTGAAAATGTTTGTTGCTTCAAAATCGGAAACGGGAACCCTAAGAAATCCTTTGAGCTTTTTAAGTACATTAACGCAAAATTTTAATTGTCTTGGCTTCCTTTGCCTCCCCTAAAAGCCGTGCATGAGAGATAAATGCAAACATATTACGAGGGTTAAATTGGTAAGGGTTTCCCCATAAGTCTTGTACGCTTTTCTAATCACGGAAATGGGGAATTTTTCGGAAAAGCCAAAATTTGTTGATACACCTGGAATGATTTATGCTATCAGTTTTTGCTCCCAACAGCATTCACTACACACATATATATATATGTATATATATGTTCAGAACTTTTGTTTTATAATCATAATTTCGGTCGCTAATTTCATTTACTTTTATTACGGATCACTTTTTATGATGCTTTTTTTCTTTCACAATCAAAATTGTTGTACCTTACTTCGCCTTAGCACATAAGTAAAGCCTTGTGTAATAAAAATATAGGGAAATCATGCGTCATGTAGGTTTGAATTTGACCTGAATCATATTTTTGTCTATCTTCTCCTGTTCTGTTTTTTCTCCCTATTCTCATGCCCGGATCCATCTTCATCTCATATACGCGTTCATAACCTTACTCCATAACCTATTGCCCTTTGATATTGCAAACAAAAAGAAAGGCATGATGTATCAAATGTGAGATTCTTCTGTGAAATATACTCGGTTAAAAAAAAAAACTGAAAAACAGTATCAGTCACGAGTTCGACTATTTCCTTTTTGCATGAAATACATTATTATGATACAGTATTTCCGCAAAGACCGTAACTGCTTGCGCAAGGGGATTTTGTCCGAAAAAACCGGGATCTGTTGCAGGTTTAGGTAGATATTCTCATTAAATGGCGCCATGAACTAATTGTAAATGAGTTTCAGATTTATTACCTACGTGAGAGATGGGGGAAACTTACATTTTCAAGTGTAAAGAAACTTCAGATTTACTCATCCCGGAGATCAATAGGAATGAAAATTATTGAAGATTTATTGCTTAGCATATTAAAGGAGTTATATCTAACTTCGAAAAAGATCATCTAATCTAATGCCAATCTAAGTTACGATTCAACTTAAAGCGGAGATGTAAATCTAATGGATTTTACGGTTTAACTGATATCTCAATATTAAACCGAATAAGAAACATCATCCGCAGCGATATCATTTACGCTTTTTTTTTTTTTTTTTTTTTTATTACTCAGACACGTATTACAGAGTTTCGGTAAACTTTTGTTACGCCGAACCTGCGCGATCCAAGTGCACTTACAGATATCCTTTAATTTTTCCAGCAGCGCCAAGATATGCAGGTATACGCGACGAAACATTTGATCCATATTTAATTTTCACAAAAGCAAATGAATTTATCGCATTTCGTTATTTATGCCTTCGCAACTGGTTAATCCAAATTTACCCATTCGAAAAACTTTTAAATATAAGCATCTACTTGAATAAAGGACAATGGACGGGGAAGCAAATGAGAAAATGAAAGAAATTGCGGCTGCGGGGTTTTGTATAAAACATTTTTAAAATAGCCTTTGACTTGTTTAAATGAAGTTGGCCCTTCTCTCTCCCTGATTAAGTCTTCTCGTGCCTTTTCCAATTTAGCATTTGCAGAGACCGTTTCCCTCGAATAATTCAGCAGAAAGGCAGGAAATAAAGAACCGGATTGACGTTCGGCAATTTATACAAGCATCTGTCACCGGCGAATGCGGAATCTCTGGAAAAATCGTCTGCTCGAAGGATATTTACAACTTGAAGCTTCCACTTCCTTCGTTTTTAATTAAGAAAATGCCGGAAGAAATGCAAAAGGTGGAAGTTTTCTAATGCCACGACTGGTAAACGCAGATCCTTCTTTGCATAACTGATTTCGTTCGGGGCGGGGCGGGGCGGGGGGGGGTTGCATCGACGTTCACTTGGAGGCATTTAAAGGGGATTTTGTTTTTGCCAAAAGGGATTTCGCCTGGCGTCTGTCAAATTGCAACCCATCCGAAATGGGGAACGGAAAAACGCAATTTGGATTCCGATACAATGTTCGGTCGTGGCTCCGCGGGCACATTCGACCGTGGAAATTCTCCGACGTTATTTATGCCGACTCCCGCAGCAAAACGAGGATTTTTCAGGGGCTGAAATTCATCTTTCGACCTCCTTGCGAGAATTTCAGATGGTGGACGCATCCGCTTGCCTCCACTTTAGCCCGACATGATAATTTTTACTTTTATTATTTTTTGTTTCCCCCCCCCCCCCCGCCTTAATCCTTCCGCCTGTCCTGCCATTTTCCCTGATTCCGCGTTAGACCGGCCGGGAAAACCCACGTTTGAATTCCGGATCATACTTTTTTTTTTTCCTTTAATACCTTTTCATTTTCCCATTCTCTGACGGCAGAAAGAAAATCCTTCCTTTATTTGCTTCCCCGATAATCAATAGCGGGTTAAGGATTGAAATGTTTTATGCGCATTACCGATTTTCTGTATGTAAAGGGCGACCAAATTTTTTTTTTTTCTTTTCCTTTGGCAAATGCAATGGGGAAAGATTCCAGTTTAACTTCTCGCAATGCGAAATTTTTGTCCAAATCTTAGAAGCAAAAATCAGCAACCTTCAGTAACGCAATAACCTTTTCTTCTGACTAACCTTTCAACGTTGTTCTTTAATCCAAAAATAGAAAATGGTCATTTATACAGTGGGAAGATTTTTCAAAAATGTCAGGGGCCAGATTTTCGGCATCGTCAATTCATCCTATCCTTGTTTCTGATTAATTAGAAGCTTTTGGGGAATTTAGCAGGGTACAAATGATATCTTTTTCCGCATCAAGAACAAAGCGCTTCCGCCTCCGATCCTTCCTGCGTGCGCCTTTTCGGCAATTCGCAATTTCATTTTTCCACCAAAAACGGAAAGGAGGTACCTTTTTGCAACGCTCAAAAAAAAACCGGAAAAAATGGCAAACAAATTTGGCGCTGAAACTGCGCAGATTTTTAAAAGGAAAATTGACCAAATTCACTGCAGGTTACTGAAAATATTTTGTCAAACTCTTTTTTCATAATGATCGTTTCTTCTTCTTTTATCGTTCAGTGATCGGCATCTTTTCCTTTATTCGCAAAACCTGATGCCTGCCTCCTTCATTTCTCCTTCGAATTCTCTTTAGTCGTGATACAGGCTTTAGGTGGGATGGCGGCCAGTGAACGATTTTTCAAAACCGAAACAAAGTACCTGAAATTCAAAAAATTTCAACCTGTTCAAATATGAGAACGTCGCAACTCGGCGCAAGTTGCTTCTATTCGATTTTCGGATGAAAAATTAAGGTATCAGATCATCTCTTTCGATATTCCAAAGCCTCTGTCCTTATCTGAATGCAAACTTCATTAATCAAAATGACGGGAAGAGGAATTATCGTCCAAGATTAGGTGTCGGGGTAATAAAAAAAAAAGGTACCGTCGAATAAATCACCGGAACGTTTTAATGACTGAATCTTATTAATGAAGTAATGAAGAGCATTCGGGCTGTCGGGAATGACACCGTTTTTAAAATAGCTTTTTGTGAGATCGCAATAAGATACTTAAAAGCATATCTTTCGGCCGTGTGGCTGAACCGAGGGAACACGTTAACACGCACGTACTTAAGAGATATTTGGTAGAAGGCATGCCTACGGAGTGCTCTCCGTTATGGAGCTTTAGCCGAAAAGCGTTCACGTTAAGAACATTAAACCGTATAATGCATTTAACATTCATTTGGTTGGAACAGTTGAAGGGAACAATCGTTAGGGGGTAATTTTTTCGAAGGGGTGCAAGGGGAACGAACTCAACCACAAATGAAGCTGCTCAGCTTGAAACAGCCCCAATCTAAATTTGCTTTTTCTGACTCCTCATTGATTTGAATTGCGAGCGCAGTTCACAGTACAAAAATCGCCTCTCACCACGTATTCTGTTTTTGTATTTTTACGGCCCTGATGAGAAACTATTACTTAACGTCAAACTTAATTTGTCTTCGCAATCAAATTTTTTTTTTTTTTTTTTTTTAAAAACCTAAGTAAAAAGCCTCATATAAGAGCCCTGTGTAAAACATAAAAACGCCGTCATGATCAATATATGATTTATCGACGAGAATCAATCGCAGCTTCTCTCTTTCGGATTACCTTTGCTTTCCTGATCCGTAAAATTTCGAAGATTTTTCATTTTCGCACATAATAAGGACATACGGTTTATCAAAATGCAAAAACAAATAATAAGTGGCGCCTACAGGTAAAACTTTTATGTGTTAAATATCAGTTTTTCGGTACACGCTTCTGCCCCAAGTGAGAATTTAAATATTGAACAGGCGCAATCCGACGTTGTATGCGGATATCTCTTCATACTTTTACTCTGCAAGTCATTTGATATTTTTTTTTTACGTAAATCGCGGAGTGTCATTATATTCGTAAAAACGATCAACAGCAGATAGCATCGCTCAAACATTTACGCGTCATCTTCGCTGTAGCTGTCGTTGCAAGAAAAAAAAATTATGCTGGAAATTGACGAATTTCGGACAATTTTTTTTTTTTTTTTTTTTTTTTTACAGCGACTTTGAAACGCAAAAGAGAATAATTAACGGGAAAAGTTTGTGAATTAAAACGAGACTCAATTAAATTAAAAATATCGGAAAAGTCTAAGGTTGTTGAAAATTTCCCGTTCGACGCGAGAGACCGGGGTGGGGGGTGG